>WNWK01000372.1:0-85000 GCA_009830355.1 Cherax destructor | reverse complement strand
AGGGACTCTTCAGTACCTGCCAGAGTGCCATCATCCAGGTATCAGATGTTGAGCTCGCTGCGTAGGCTGGAAGTTAGTTCTCGTACTGCCAAGCAGAAGAGAAGTGGAGCGAGTGGATCACCCTCCTGAACACCCTCTGATGAGGGAATTTCATGTTCACCAAACAAAAGAGTTGAGGGTTTGCTGTAGCCAGCTGAAATGAAGGGAAAAAGACTGGTTAACCGATCCCGAACGGCTGGCAAGACCACATCTCTCTTCACCATATTAAGGCATTTCTAAAGTCAAGTTTGACTACGGCCTTGTCTTCTGGTAGGTCCCTGATGTAGGCCCTTGCTGCATGACCTGCGGCTTTACTGCCTTGAGAGACCCCAAAGCTCAGTTGGTGTGGCTGGAGTAAACTGGCAGCGTCTAGGAGAATGTTTCTTACTGCTGTTTTGGCAACGAGACGGCGAATGGTGTTACCAACAGTAACAGCATATATATATATATATATATATATATATATATATATATATATATATATATATATATATATATATATATATATATATATATATGAATGTATGTATGTATGCAGTGGAACCGCGGTAGTCGAACAGCTCCGTACTCGAACAATTTGGTACTCGAATGCTTTGTTCGGTAAAAAAAAAATCGCTCGGTAGTCGACCGTTTCCTCGGCACTCGACCAAACAAACAACCTGCCAGAATATGTACGTCAGTCTCCCCACAGTTGTCGCTCAGTCCAAAACTCCGCTGAACTTCACTGTAAACTATTTTGTGTTTCTTCGCATTTTTGGGTGTATTTTTATATTATTTGTTTAAATAAGTCAAAATGGGGCCTAAGAAGATTAGTGATAACAGTTAACCGAAAAGAAAATTGGTTATTGTGCGTTTGCTTTTATTTAATTTCGGCGTCTTTATTGTACTTCTAGGTTATCTATCGTGTTTCTGATATCAGGTTGGAATAAGTGTGATAGATAAGCTTTATTACTAATATTAGTGTAATTATACAACATTGCATTCGCACCACAGCTAGTATCTGGCTATCAAGATGACTCATCAGATACTAAATGCTCCTTCTGCTGACCCCTCCCTCTCTCTCCTATAGCTCTTCCCACTTTGGGCCCCTCTTATATTATGCTTGCTTCCCATTTTGAATTTTTATTCACACACAAAAATAGAAGATTTACTGTTATGCAGGCAACTGTATTATTGAAGAAATGGTATGAATAATATCAGAGCATTTGTGAAAGCATATTGAACCCACCAGTTGACGTGTATTGGACGCGTGACGTGATTTGTTTACTTTTGAACATCAGCAAAAATCGAACATTTCCGCTACTTTGAGCTCAGTTTCAATATACTTTTATTCTGTAAACCATTCAAAATCATCTTTATTTCTGTAACATATGTTTCATTCTATCAAATGAGACCAAGAAAATGAGAATACAATCATAAATATCATACGAAAATACACCGCAAATTCGTTGTAAGTGTATTTTTGGTGGTCTGAAACGGATTAATCAAATTTACATTATTCCTTATGGGAAAAATTCGTTCGGTACTCGAACAGATCGGCACTCGAACAGCCTTCTGGAACGAATTAGGTTCGAGTTCCAAGGTTCCACTATATATATATATATATATATATATATATATATATATATATATATATATATATATATATATATATATATATATATATATCTTGAGGTGCGCACCCTCTTTTGAAAACCCAACACTTGACGAGTATGACGCACACCTGAGATTAACCTTCAAGAAGGCACTGAATCTGTCACTAGAGGATCAGCAATGGGAGCAGGCAACCCTCCCAGTGCGACTGGGAGGTATAGGGGTGCGCAAAGCAAGGCAGGTAGCGTTACCTGCATTTCTGTCATCGTGTTTGGCTTCTAGTGGATTAGTCAAGAGGATTGTCCCTGAACGTTTGAGAGGTGTGGTGGGAGCTCAAGACCCCAAGTTCATTGAAGAAGCAGTGCAGTGGGACATCCTGGCAGACTCCTCCAGTAGACCAGCTCCTCCCAAAGAGCACAAACAGTCCCACTGGGACAAACCGATCATGGAAAAAATTGCCAACACAATGCTCACCAACGCTTCAGGAAAGGACAAAGCTCGTCTCCTAGCGGTGAAGGCACCACACTCAGGAGATTTCCTTCTTGCTGTTCCCAATTCCTCTCTGGGGACTCGACTCGACCCACAGGCTATTCGGATTGGTGTTGCTCTTCGCCTAGCCGCCCCCATACTCACCGAACATAGGTGTATTTGCGGCAGGGCGACGGCTGACCAATTCGGACTTCATGGTCTAGTGTGTCACACATCAGAAGGGAAGTATGCTAGACATGAGGAGGTCAATGACATCATAAAGAGAAGCCTCGCCACAGCCCGTTGCCCAGCTCAACGGGAACCCCAAGTGCAGAGGTCTGATGGAAGTCAAAAGCGTCCTGATGGAGCCACCATGCTACCCTGGAAGGATGGTAAGCAGATTGCTTGGGACTACACCTGTGCTGCCACATTAGCAGACACCTACCTGCCACACTCCTTAGCCGAAGGGGTGGAGCTGCCAGCCACAGGGAGACCCAGAAGACCCGCAAATATGAAGACCTTCCCTCTTGCTATAACTTCATCCCAATAGGGTCGGAGACCCATGGAGCATGGGGCAAGTGTGCTCTAAAGTTTCTCAAGGAGCTGGGTGGAAAACTCATCATAGAAACCAAGGACCACAGGGCGACCAGTTTCCTCTTTCAGAGACTCAGTGTTGCGATCCAGAGGGAAATGCCTGCAGTATTCTGGGCACGCGGCCCACTGCCGGGGAGTTGGACGAAGTATTTGACATGTAGCTCTGAGTTATCTATGTTGTTTTACTCCCCATTGTATTTTGTCTTGAAATAAAGTTTGTAAAAAAAAAAAAAAAAAAGATGGGGTGGTAGGGGAAGTGGAATATTCAAATGGCTTCAGAAAGAAATCTAAATATTCTTCCTTGAAGTCTTTTTATCCACTTCTCCGAGGCAATGGGTCCCACAATTGACACCAGAGGTGGACCCATCCTATATATATATATATATATATATATATATATATATATATATATATATATATATATATATATATATATATTGAAAGTGAATATAGGAAAGAGTAAGGTGATGAGGATAACAAAAGAATAGGTGACGAAAGATTGGATATCAGATTGGAGGGAGAGAGTATGGAGGAGGTGAATGTATTCAGATATTTGGGAGTGGACATGTCGGCGGATGGGTCTATGAAGGATGAGGTGAATCATAGAATTGATGAGGGGAAAAGGGTGAGTGGAGCATTTCGGAGTCTGTGGAGACAAAGAACCTTGTCCATGGAAGTAAAGAGGGGAATGTATGAGAGTATAGTTATACCAACGCTCTTATATGGGTGTGAAGCATGGGTGATGAATGTTGCAACGAGGAGAAGGCTGGAGGCAGTGGATATGTCATGTCTGAGGTCAATGTGTGGTGTGAATATAATGCAGAGAATTCGGAGTTTGGAAATTAGGAGGAGGTGGGATTACCAAAACGATTGTCCAGAGAGCTGAGGAGGGGTTGTTGAGGTGGTTTGGACATGTAGAGAGAATGGAACGAGACAGAGTGACTTCGAGAGTGTATAAATCTGTAGTGGAGGGAAGGAGGGGTAGGGGTCGGCCTAGGAAAGGTTGGAGGGAGGGGGTAAAGGAAGTTTTGTGTGCGAGGGGCTTGGACTTCCAGCAAGCATGTGTGAGCGTATTTGATAGGAGTGAATGGAGGCATATGGTTTTTAATACTTGACGTGCTGTTGGAGTGTGAGCAAAGTAACATTTATGAAGGGATTCAGGGAAACCGGCAGGCCGGACTTGAGTTCTGGAGATGGGAAGTACAGTGCCGGCACTCTGAAGGAGGGGTGTTAATGTTGCAGTTTTATAACTGTAGTGTAAAGCACCCTTCTGGCAAGACAGTGATGGAGTGAATGATGATGAAAGTTTTTCTTTTTCGGGCCACCCTGCCTTGGTGGGAATCGGCTGATGTGTTAATAAAAAAAAAATATATATATATATATATATATATATATATATATATATATATATATATAAATATATATGCAAAATGATCACAGTAAACAGGTGATATCAAAATATGCAAGACAACCACTATGAAAAATAGAGAAATCAAGCGTTTGTGACTACTCACATTATCAAGGAACTATAAAGGAAACATTACAAGAAGGCTTATAAAGGGCAAGACTACACTCACAGTCACATCACACTAACAAAGACCTTTCTTATGTTACTCCTGACAGAGTCGTGAGATGTTACGCTACTGTGAGGTGTGGTCTTTCTATGTATGATGTGACTGTGAGGTGTAGTTTTGCCCCTTTATAAGCCTTCTTCTAATGTTTCCTTTATAGTTCCTTGATAATGTGAGTAGTCACGAAAGCGCTTGGAATTCCTCTATTTTTTCATAGTGGTTGTCTTGCATAATAAATATATATATATATATATATATATATATATATATATATATATATATATATATATATATATATATATATATATATATATATATATATATATTTTTTTTTTTTTTTTTTTTTTCAACAAGTCGGCCGTCTCCCACCGAGGCAGGGTGACCCAAAAAGAAAGAAAATCCCCAAAAAGAAAATACTTTCATCATCATTCAACACTTTCACCACACTCATACATAATCACTGTCTTTGCAGAGGAGCTCAGATACGACAGCTGAGAAAAGTCCCTCCCAGCTGTCACTATCTCAGACCCTCCTTTAAAGTGCAGGCATTGTACTTCCCATTTCCAGGACTCAAGTCCAAATAAATAAATTAACTGGTTTCCTGAATCCCTTCACAAAATGTTACCCTGCTCACACTCCAACAGATCGTCATGCCCCAAAACCATTCGTCTCCATTCACTCCTATCTAACACGCTCACACATGCTTGCTGGAAGTCCAAGCCCTCGCCCACAAAACCTCCTTTACCCTTCCTCCAACCTTTTCTAGGACGACCCCTACCCCGCCTTCCTTCCCTACAGATTTATACGCTCTCCAAGTCATTCTACTTTGATCCATTCTCTCTAAATGACCAAATCACCTCAACAACCCTCTTCAGCCCTCTGACAAATACTTTTAGTAACTCCACACCTTCTCCTAATTTCCACATTCCGAATTTTCTGCATAATATTTACACACACATTGCCCTTAGACAGGACATCTCCACTGCCTCCAGCCTCCTTCTCGCTGCAGCATTTGCAACCCATGCTTCACACCCATATAAGAGTGTTGGTACCACTATACTTTCGTACATTCCCTTCTTTGCCTCCATGGATAACGTTTTTGTCTCCACAGATACCTCAATGCACCACTCACCTTTTTTCCTTCATCAATTCTATGGTTAACCTCATCCTTCATAAACCCATCCGCTGACACGTAAACTCCCAAATATCTGAAAACATTTACTTCTTCCATAATCCCTCTCTCCAATGTGATATCCAAATTTTCTTTATTTAAATCGTTTGATACCCTCATCACCTTACTCTTATCTATGTTCACTTTTAACTTTCTACCTTTACACACTCTCCCAAACTCGTCCACTAACCTTTGCAACTTTTCTTTAGAATCTCCCATAAGCACAGTATCATCAGCAAAAAGTAACTGTGTCAACTCCCATTTTGCATTTAATTCTCCATAATTTAATCCCACCCCTCTCCCCAACACCCTAGCATTTACTTCTTTTACAACCCCATCTATAAATATATTAAACAACCATGGTGACATTACACATCCCTGTCTAAGACCTACATACCCTAACCTGAGCCTCACTATCCTCATAAAAGCTCTTTACAGCCTTCAGTAACTTACTACCTATTCCATACACTTGCAACATTTGCCACATTGCTCCCCTATCCACTCTATCATATGCATTTTCTAAATCCATAAATGCAATAAAACTTCTCTACCTTTATCTAAATACTGTTCACATATATGCTTCACTGTAAACACTTGATCTACACATCCCCTACCCACTCTAAAGCTTCCTTGCTCATCTGCAATTCTACTCTCTGTCTTACCTCTAATTCTTTCAATAATAACCCTGCCATACACTTTACCTGGTATACTCAGTAAACTTATTCCCCTATAATTTTTACACTCTCTTTTATCCCCTTCCCTTTATATAAAGGAACTATACATGCTCTCTGCCAATCCCTAGGTACCTTCCCTCTTTCATACATTTATTAAACAAAAATACCAACCACTCCAGCACTATACCCCCTGCTTTTAACATTTCTGTCATGATTCCGTCAATTCCAGCTGCTTTACCCTTTCATTCTACGTAATGCCTCACGCACCTCCCCCACACTCACATCCTGCTCTTCTTCACTCTTAAACGATGTTGTACCTCCTGGCCAGTACATGAAATTACCGCCTCCTTTTTCATCGACATTTAAAAGTTCCTCAAAATATTCCCGCCATCTACCCAATACCTCCAGCTCCCCATCTACTAACTCCCTACTCTGTTTTTAACTGACAAATCCATTCGTTTCCTAGGCTTTCTTACCTTGTTTATCTCACTCCAAAATTTCTTCTTGTTTTCAGCAAAATTTCTTGACAGAGCCTCTCCCATTCTTTCATCCGCTCTTCTTTGCACTCTCTCACCACTCTCTTCACCTTTCTTTTACTCTCCATATACTCTGCTCTTCTATTAACACTTCTGTTTTGTAAAAACCTCTCATAAGCTACCTTTTTCTTTTATCACACCCTTTACTTCTTCATTCCACCACTCACTCTTCTTTCCTCCTGCACCCACCCTCCTATAGCCACAAACTTCTGCCCCACATTCTAATACTGCATTTTTAAAACTATCCCAACTCTCTTCAACCCCCACTACTCCTACTTGCACTAGCCCACCTTTCTGCCAATAGTTGCTTATATTCACCCTAACTTCCTCCTCCCTTAGTTTATACACTTTTACCTCTCTCTTACTTGCTGTTGCCATTTTCTTTTTGTCCCATCTACCTTTTACTCTAACTGTAGCTACAACCAAATAATGATCTGATATATCCGTTGCCCCTCTATAAACATGTACATCATGAAGCCTACTCATCAACCTTTTATCCACCAATACATAATCCAACAAACTACTTTCCTTACGTGCTATATCATACCTTGTATATTTATTTATCCTCTTTTTCATAAAATATGTATTACCTATTACCAAACCTATTTCTACACATAGCTCAATTAATGGTTCCCCATTTACATTTACCCCTGGCACCCCAAATTTACCTACTACTCCATCCACAACATTTTTACCCACTTTAGCATTAAGATCCCCAATCACAATTACTCTCTCACTTGGCTCAAAACTCCCCACACACTCACTCAACATTTCCCAAAATCTCTCTCTCTCCTCTACACTTCTCTCTTCTCCAGGTGCATAAACACTTACTATACCCCACTTTTCACATCCAACCTTTATTTTACTCCACATAATCCTTGAATTTATACATTTATATTCCTTCTTTACCTGCCATAACTGATTATTCAACATTATTGCCACTCCTTCTTTAGCTCTAACTCTATTTGAAACCCCTGATCTAATCCCATTTATTTCTCCCCACTGAAACTCTACTACCCCCTTCAGCTTTGTCTCACTTAAAGCCAGGACATCCAGCTTCTTTTCATTCATAACATCTACAATCATCTCTTTCTTATCATTCGCACAACATCCACGCACATTCAAACATCCCACTTTGACGGTTTTCTTCTTCTTCTTTTAGTAAGCTATACAGGAAAAGGGGTTACTAGCCCATTGTTCCCGGCATTTTAGTTGACTTTTACAACACGCATGGCTTACGGAGGAAAGATTCTTATTCCACTTCCCCATGGATATGAAAGGGAAAAGCAATAAGAACAAGAACTATTAAGATAAAATCAAAGAAAACTCAGATGAGTGTGTATACATAAACGTGGACATGTTTGCGTAGTGTGACCTAAGTGTAAGTAGAAGTAGCAAGACGTACCTGAAATCTTGCATGTTTATGAGACAGAAAAAAGACACCAGCAATCCTACCATCATGTAAAACAGTTTCAGGTTTGTTTCACAGTCACCTGGCAGGATGGTAGTACCTCCCTGGGTGGTTGCTGTCTACCAACCTACTACCTATTATTATATATATATATATATATATATATATATATATATATATATATATATATATATATATATATATATATATATATATATATATATATATATATAAGCATTAGGCCTTTCATGTTGCAATCAACAACACAACAGGAGCTTGCAGTATTGCAGAAAAGAGGAGATCCAAGCAAATACGATCAGACGAAGCGTTTCTCTTCGAATGAGGCAGTAGACAGGAAGTGACCCAAGCGTACCAATACCCATAGGTAGAAATATTGAATATTATAACATTAGAAGACACCCAGCCCACAAGCACTGATATTATAATAGTAACCTAACGAACGTAACATGACTATCAAAAATTCAGACTATGCTGTGATGTAAATGACTTTACATACCAAATATAGATATCACTGACAATTGTATTAGAAATTTCCGCACCTCCAGAAAACAGATCAATTCAAAAAGGACTCATTTAAAGGGAGGCATCTGTAATTTATCCAAAGTAAGGCAGCAATAGTTTATATATCCCACAAGATTCTGAGGCAGATGCTGGATATAACATAAACTACTTTACATACCAAATATAGATAGATCTGTCAGTTGTCTTAGGAATTTTCTCACCTCTAGAAAACAGGTCCATTTAAAGGGACTTATTTAAAGGGAGACACCTGTAATTTATACAGAGGAAGACGGTCATAGTTTATCTATCCCACAAAATTTTAAGGCAGATGCTGGTCTAACCATCAAGAAAACAAGCAGAACAGATAGGCCCTAATTCCTCGGTGTGGGACTACACTTAAGAGAATGCAACGCATTCGTGTCCAAGTCAGATTTTTGGAAATGTACAATTGCCTCAACTAAAAACGAATCAAATTTGAACAAACCACCACTGTTATTGTATAAAGCACATTTATCATGTTTTATAGTTTCCGATTCTACAAAATTCCGTTCAATCCTTTGAGAAACAACAGACAATGACTGTGGCTTCCGCCCAATTTGTCGAGCTTTCTCGCAGTTTTTGCATAATATATATTGTGAGAGAAAAAGTCACTAGATAGGAGTGGAAATATGAATGAGTGGTGGTGGTAGTTTGTTGGGTGGAATGCTTGTTCTCAAAGGTGTGTGCATCGTTACCGTTACCTCTCCCCCCCCCATTCCTTATTCATCCTGTGGGAGTTGACGTGGGTCCCTCCGAGCAGATTGCAGTCACTTGACTTTCGGCTCCCATCAAGTCTTTAAATATTCAATCCACTCCTGTTTATTTTGTGTTTTGTTTAATTTATTTTAAACAATTTTGTTTAATGGCCGTACGCCTGTCATGTGAGTGATATCTTGTCTAGTTTGTAATTTTCTGTTTATTTTTCGTGGCCTTGATTGCCGGCTCGAGTCATCCGACACAGGTGAGATAAGATAAGCAGCAAGACCTATGCTTAGATCAGAGATGCTAACTGACATCTTTGCCGAAACTTCTCCTGTGAGTGGAACATAGACGATATGAAGAAACTCTACAGTCCCTCTATCGCTCATGGTTTAATCGCTGGCATCTTCATACCGTAATACATCCGTTCTCCGGTTGTTACCCCTCCAATTGTGGTTCACGACTGGTGACTATACGGCTTCGGACGGATTGTCAGAGGACCACAGTACCTCAGTTCTACAGAATCGCTGCACTTGTTAGTTTCACTCTTTATTTTCTTCATGAGGCACAAGTCACGACCATCAGTGACAACACAACATCAACACTGGCTCAGCGTTCAAAACCCCAGAGATTCAAAGCTTAGTGCCTATCCGTGTAAAAATTAGCTTTGAGTTCTATACAAGTTCTATATATTAATAAAATTGTTTAGCTTATTATGTTATCATTGATTTTTCTCTTTCGAATTCTTTAAGAAGGAATCGGCCTTATCAAATACTCTTTGGGGGTCTGATAGGGCAGTTGCACCTTCACACACACACACACATAAATATATATATATATATATATATATATATATATATATATATATATATATATATATATATATATATATATATATATATATATTGCTTAGAGTGTGTCAGGGAAGGATAGAGCCCGCCTCCTTGCAGTGAGAGCTCCTCATGCAGGGGACATTCTGTTGGCTGTTCCCAACTCCTGCCTTGGCACACGCCTCGACCCACAGACCATCCGCATTGGTGTTGCCCTTCGACTTGCCGCCCCTATTCTCGCCGAACACAGGTGTACTTGTGGCAGTGAAGCAGCAGACCGATTCGGGTACCATGGTCTTGTGTGTCGTAAATCCGAGGGAAAGATTGCAAGACACGAAGAGGTTAATAACATTATCAAGAGGAGCCTCACAACAGCCGGATGCCCAGCAGTAAGAGAGCCACCCCAACTATGCAGATCTGATGGCAGCCAAAAGCGTCCAGATGGTATCACCCTTCAAGCCTGGACAGACGGCAAGCAGGTGGTGTGGGACTACACATGTGCATCTACCTTGGCTGATACCTATCTCCAATACACCAGGGAGGAAGGAGGGGCAGCTGCTCCCTTCAGGGAGTCCCAGAAGTCGAGAAAATATGGAAAACTTGCCCATCGTTATATGTTTGGCTCATGGGGAAAGAGTGCATCTAAGTTCCTCAAGGAGCTGGGCAAAAGACTCAACAGGGTAACTAGGGATCCCAGGGCAGCTAGTTTTCTGTTCCAGCGACTCAGCGCTGCTGTTCAGAGGGGTAATGCATGCTGTATTCTGGGCACGCGCCCCAGCTCGGAGGAGCTGGATGAGATTTTCGCATTATAATTAGTGACAAACATGTAACAATATGTACTAGACATGTATCTCTCACACCTCGTGTACTGTATATGCCATCTTTATATCAACAATGTATCTCTTAAATCTTTTGTACCATATTATGTAATAAAATATACCTATTGGTAAAAAAAAAAAAAAATAAAAGATGGGGTGGTAGAGGAAGTGGAATATTCAAATGGCTTCAGGAAGAAATCCAAATATTCTTCCTTGAAGCCTTTTTATCCACTTCTCCGAGGCTATGGGTCCCACAATTTGTACCAGAGGTGGACCCCATCCTATATATATATATATATATATATATATATATATATATATATATATATATATTGTGCATCACGTAAGCCGTTTCAGTATAACTTCTTTCTTTGTTGACTGATATTTGTGTCTATTACTGGCAGTAGCATATAGAATATAACACAACGTATAATTGCAGACCTGTGATAGACAAGTCAAGTTCGTGTAATGGGAGACTGTCCTTGTTCTGAGGATTGTTTGTGATTGCTGGACGAGTTTCAGCGTTGTTGGTCTGCAAGTGTTAATGCCACCAGTGTCACTTAGAAGGTTAGTGACATCTTTGACTTTCCTCCTCCTGACTAATTTATCCCTTCACTATAGTCAGCGTGTTGTACGTGTTAATTAAGTAGACAAAATGAAGAGACATAATACGGTGATTAGTTGATGGTCCAAGCCGGACCGAAACATCGTCATAAGTTTGTCTCCTACGAGGGAGTTATGTTTTGTACTGAAGGAGTATAAAGGCAATGGTTAGCAGCTGAGGAGTGTCATTACCTTCTACGCAACCCAGTATATACGTATTTTCCGATTCTGTAACATTGGCGAATCAGTTTCTTATTGCTAACTGTAGCAAGGTACAAGTGAACGTTCCCGTGATTGCGCTCCAGAGGAACATCCAGGTGAGATCGTACCAAAGACACCACAAGACTAACCACAAAAAGTTTGCCATTAGAATTAGAAAATTAATTTATAAAATACCAAACAGTGGACCTTAGCTGCTCACGAATGTGGTTGGAGAATGTGATGAATGGTTCAACGTACAAAATTATGTATCATTTGTAGTTTTAACATGATAAATTTTTAGAGGTGTTTTAAAATCATGGTCGGCCCTTAAAATGTGGTCCAAAGAATAGTAGCTGCACTAGTTCATGCAGCATTATAGAATAAATAACAAGAGTATACAACTTCATGTCAGATGACGATACAAATTATGACTCAAAATCATACTAATTCTATCATAAATATTTCACAGTATGGGTGGAATTCCAAGCCATGGAAAGCTGTTCCTGAAACTGGCTGTGCTACCCAATTTACCAAACTGGTCTTGAAGGATTAGTCCAGAAAAGAATATCTCCTCACACTGAAGGAAGGTTAGCATGCGCCTTCACTGTGACCACGATGAGGATTTTTAGACATCTCTCACACTAATATAGTTGTGGCCTATCTCTTGCTTATCTATAGCTCTACCTCAAGTAACTTGAGGTAGAGCTTACCACAATATCTTGGTGTGAGATTCGTCTCTAAAAGCCTAACTGTGCTAACTGTCCAAGTGCACCTAGAAATGTCTAGTGTAGCGAATCTTATCAGGCTAACATGATACAGTTGTTAAGACACCTGTCTGCCAGTTATGGAGTTTCCTTAAAGTTAATTATGTTGGGGCTTATGAGTGTATATCGGCTAAGTACCGGAGAGAATTTAGATAAACAACTGTCAGAATGGGCAGCGTCTAACACTAAGTTTGTCTATGAACAGTCAAAGCGTTTCGACAAGTAGTATAAATCTGGAAAGGTCAAAAATTTTATTGACATGGTGCAGTTGGTGGTGGTGGATAACTTTTTTGTATAAGATGACTCCAACAGTTCGTAAACTTTTTGGCGAATCATAAACTTGAGTCAGTGTTCGAAGCAGCTAAGTTGGTTGATACATTTGAAGCGAACCGTGAATTTGGAGAGATTTTCAACAAACACTTTTCTCACGATCATACTCAAGTGGAAACAAAGATTATCAGAAAATATTTTTCTGGTGTTTCTGATGCTTGAGGTAAACCACAACGTTACTTTCATATATGGAACAACCACAAGTGGTGAGCATACATGGAGTATACCTGGAGGAGGTTTCGGGGGGTCAACGCCCCAGCAGCCCGGTCAGTGACCTGGCTTCGCGGTGGATCAGGCCTGATCTACCAGGCGGTTACTGTTGGCTGCACGTAAACCGACGCTCGAACCAGAGCCCGGCTGGTCAGGAACTGACTTTAGATGCCTGTCCAGAGTCTTCTTAAAGGCAGACAGGGGACTATTGGTAATTCCCCTTATGTAAGCTGAGAGGCAGTTGAACAGTCTTGGAACCATGACACTCATTGTATTATCTCTTAGCATGCCCGTGGTGCCCCTGCTTTTCGTAAGGGGGATTTTACATCTCCTGTTTTCTTTTGCTCTCTATTGCTTTCGTAGGGAGTGGTTTTCGTGTGCAGATTTGGGACTAGTCCCTCTAGGATTTTCCAACTGTACATTATCACGAATCTTTCTCGCCTGCATTCCAGGGAGTACAAATCAGTGGACTTCAACCGTTCTCATTAATTTCGGTGCTTTACTTGTACGTGCAGTGAAAGCTCTATGTACTCTCCAGGTCTGCAGTTTCGCCTGCCTTGAAAGGGGCCGTTAGTGTACAACAATATTCCAGCCTAGAGAAAACAAGCGATTTGAAGAGGATCTTCATGGGCTTGACATCCTTAGTTTTGAAGGTTCTCATTATCCATCCTATTATTTTCCTAGCAGATGTGGTAGATACATTGCTGTGATCTGTGAAAGTGAGATTCTCCGATATTATCACTCCCAGATCCTTCAAATAATTTTTCGCTCTATTATGTGGTTGGAATTTGTTTTATACTCTGATACAGTTTTAATTTCCTCGCGTTTTCCATAGCGGAGTCATTGAAATTTGTCTTCATTGAACTTCATATTGTTATCTCCAGCCCATTTAAAGATTTGGTTGATGTCCACTTGGAGACTTGCAGTGCTTCGACGGATGATACTGTCATGCAGATTCTGGTGTCATCTGCAAAGGAAGGCAGTGCTGTGGCTTACAACTATGTCTGTAAGATATGAGGATGAGAAGCAGGATGGGAGCGAGTACTGTACCTTGTCGGACAGCTTTTCGCTGAAGTCGCCTCTGACTTTACTCCATTTACTCTTACTCTTTGTGTTCTATTTGTTAGGAAGTTATAGATCCACCTACCAACTTTTCCTCTTATTATTTTATCACGCATTTTGTGTGCTATTACACAATAATGGCACTTGTCGAAGGTTTTTGCAAAGTTTGTGTATACAACATCTGCATTTTGTTTGTCCTCTAGAGCATCCAGGACCATAGTAGTTGGGACAGGCAAGAGCAATCTGCTCTAAACCCACGCTGTTCTGGGTTGTGCAACTGATGGGTATCTAAGTGGGTGGCGATATTGCTTCTTAGAACCCCTTTCAAAGATTTTTATGATGTTGGACGTTAGTGCAATCGGTTCGTAATTCTTTGGAATTGCTTTACTGCCACCTTTGTGGAGTGGGGCTATGTCTGTTGTTTTTAGTGACTATTTGATGACCCCTGTGTCCTTGCTTCCTCTCCACAGAATGCTTAAGACATGTGATAGGGGCTTCTTGCAGTTCTTGATGAACACGGAGTTCCACGAGTCTGGGCCTGAGATGGTGCATGGCCATGTCAGCTATTACTTTTTCAGAGTCTTGTGGTGTTAGGATAATTTCGGAATTTTTTTAATAAACTGAATTTTGAGTCTCGGTCATAAAAAAAATAATTTAGATTGTCACCTCTTAGTCTGGTTAACGGCTCATTAAACGCTGTCATATTAGGACTTCAGCATCTCAGTCATTTCTTTGCTGTCATCTGTGTAAGTCCCATCTCATCTAAGCAGGGGTCCAATACTGGATGTTGTTTTTGCCCTAGATTTGGCATAAGAAAAGAAGTATTTTGGGTCTCTTTCAATTTCATTTATGGCTTTAAGTTATTCCCGTGTTTCTTGTCTTCTGTATGATTCCTTAAGCTTAAGTTCGGTAGCTGCTATTTCTCTGACCAGTGCCTCCTTTCGTCTTTCAGATATACCGGCCCCTTTCAGCAGCTCTGTGTTTTTTCTCCTTCGCCTGTATAGGGAGCGTCTCTCTTTTAGTTTACGTTTTATCTTATTTTTGTTAAAGGAATGTGCCTTGAACATACGTCAAGTGCCACAGAGTTAATTCTTTCTAGGCAAAGGTTCCGATCCGTGTTGTTTAGAATATCTTCCCAGCTTGTTTCATTTAAGACATGGTTGATTTGATCCCACTGTATGCTATTATTACTGAAATTTAATTTGGTGAAGTCACCCTCATAACTGATCACCTTAAGCTGGTCATGAGCCCTGCACATACATATCTGTACTTATGTTATGATCTGAATGTATTGTCTTTGATACTTTTACATTTCGTATCAGATCATCATTATTAGTGAAGATGAGGTTAAGTGTATTTTCCAGTCTTGTTGGTTCCACTATTTGCTGGTTTAAGGTGAATTTGTTGTTGATATTTAATAGCTCATGTGTGTGTGAATTTTCATGTGAGCTGCTGCTGCCTCCTGGGGTTATTTCTGCTAAAACATTATTTGCTACATTCCTCCCTTTTAGGTGTCTTAAGTTGGAATCACCCAGCAGCAAGATGTTTGGAGCATGAGTTGGGAGATTTTCCAGACAGTGGTCAGTTTTCAAAAGCTGTCCTGGAAGTGCTGGAAAGTTGTATCAGGAGGCTTGTATACAACCACAATGACAAGGTTTTGGTTTTCAATCCTTAGTGTCAAAACTTCAATTACAACATTTGAGATGTCTATTAATTCCGAGCAAATGAGCGACTCTGTGGCATACAAGCCAACTTGCCTGTTTATTCTGTCGCATCTGAATAAGTTATAACCTTGGATCCATATTTTGTTTTCAGAGTGATCCTTTATATGGGTCTCTGTGAAAGCCGCAAACAATGCATTTGACTTTCTTAGCAGTCCACTGATGAACGGTATTTTGTTGTTTGATGATGGCTTTAGACCTTGTATATTTGCAAAAATAAATGAAGAGATGTTGATGGTTTGTTGGGGGGGAGGGCCTTTGCTTGCTGGAACTAATATCTGTTCTGGAGTGGAGGACACTGACTATGCCTCCACTCCAGCAGTGATCCGAGTTGGTGTAATATTTCTATCATTCCTTGCCAGCTTTTTTTTTCTTCCTGACACTAAAAAATCTGTCTTTGGAGTGGTTGTAGCTACCCTAGTTTGTTTGCCATGGTCTGAGTGATCTGTATCTTTTTGTGCCCTTCAGATGGTGCGCCTGACAGTAAGTGTTGTTGTATTGTCTTTCATGGACTGAAGAGTAATATATTTCAGGGCGAAATAGTTTTACAAAAAGCGTTGCGTTGTCCTTTGGTCATGTGGAAGCGGCATTTTTTTGGATGGTCAAAATTGCACGTCTCACTTGTCTTCCAGATATTCCATGCCTACAGATACCCTATTCAGAATTTGCATAGATTTTATTTCCGTTTGCTAGGTTTCTTTGATGCTGCGTTCCCTATTGGTGCATTTTTTTCTGACTCCTCACTATCTGGTTGATCAGACCCTGATCCACCACGAGGCCTGGTCTCAGACCGGGCCGCGGAGGCATTGACTCCAGAAACCCTTTCCAGGTATACTCCAGGTAAAACAAACCATACCACGGGCGGGGTTAGAACCCGCGATCACAGAGTCATAAAACTCCAGTTGTTGTAGCCAGCTGGCCCAGTGGCTAGCGCGTTGGTCTGGAGTTTTATGACCCTCTAATCATGGGTTCTAACCCCTCCCGTGGTATGGTTTGTTTACAATCGTGTCATCACGATATCGTGAGTCGTACTCCAGATATCTGCAGCACCTGTACTAACATATGCGCCTCCACCAGTTTTTACCAGTAATGTACCAACACTATTTTCTGAAGCATCATCCTCTTTTTTTCCATCTCCAGCACCAGGGGTGACACCTCCATCTGACCCACATGTGTGTCAAGTTTTCTAAGAAGGATATTTTTTTTTGTTGGTGTTTGTCTTTTAGTATAGATGTAATTTTCTCCCACAGGTGTCTGTTGCTTGGACCTACCCAAAAACATTTCCCTGATTTAATATCATTATTGGATGACTGCTGTATGTCTACACATGTCCCATGAGTTCATTTTTAACAGAGGTTGCATGCAACCCAATCGGAACTTCGCTTGGTACTACAGTTTCAGCTTACAAACGTTTTCATGATGGTCGTTTTTTCAGTGCTGGATATATATAATTTTATAAATTATTTTTAGTTACAGTGTCCCATACATTAACTTTACTCCTGTTATAATTGACAGATCTCCTAGGTAGGCTAGCATACATTACAAGGGTAAAATGTTTGAACCACTGCAATGTAAATTTTGTAAGAAATTAGATCATGAACTTTCAGAATATATTAAACTTAACAGTTCTTTGTTAACAGTGGAGAAACACTGGAACACAGGGAGGCAAATTAAAGAATAACATTGGGTTTTATGAAAACTCTAAGGTTAAGATCAGTCGAGTGAGTCCATGACATCTTTGTACAGTGACAGTCTGGTGGCACTAAATGAGACAGTTGTTTCAGTGACAGTCTGGTGGCACTGAATGAGACAGTTGTTTCAGTGACAGTCTGGTGGCACTGAATGAGACAGTTGTTTCAGTAACAGTCTGGTGGCACTGAATGAGACAGTTGTTTCAGTGACAGTCTGGTGGCAATGAATGAGGTAGTTGTTTCAGTGACAGAAATTAAAGGTCTCTGGAGGATCCTGGTCACTGTTGAAGGAAGAGGTCCTAGCTTTACCAGACAACACTTATCAATATTGTGTGGTCGGAGGCATATGGTGGCGCAGTAATAATTTCTGTACCACAATATGTAATTGTTGTGCAGAGTTAATACTTCTCAGGTTACATGAAGTTGTGTGTGTCAGGTGAGCTTCCCATGAAAGACTGATTGTTATTATTTGATGAGGATGTTATGGCCTCTAATTTCAGTACGGATTAAGAAGCAATTGCTTTATTGCCCACAATTTATTTAATGTTGATAAATTAGACACATATGCAACACTTGGGTATCTCTATAAAGATACCCAAGTGTTGCATATGTGTCTAATTTATCAACTTGTCGGTTCTCTGAACCATTCATTTTTAATGTTGCCTCACGGGCTATGTTCAAGAGGGATGCTATTGAGAATGTTAACCTTGCTGTGAGGATACAGACTTTGGGCTCGACATGTCGTTTAACGATATCATCCGTCTGTGGCTATGTAATTTATGTTATGGTTGTAGCATTGATATATAATTCATTCGCTTTGCCTGAGGGAATTACGTTATTGGAGGAGCAAGATAACGAGTTCTCTTTGGCGGAAGAACTGTTTGAAAACAAAGTAATCAGTTTTTCTTCCTGTCAAATATGAAGTTCTCGTGAATAGGATTCTACTAAAATTGGTAATGACGTACTAGGTCGGAGAAAATTAGAGAAGGTGGCAGTACCTTATTGCTTTCGTGACCAATTGTTTTGTGCCCCCTATAACTCCCGTGGCTCGGTTGGCAACGTTCTCGCATCATACACTGATTGTTCGTGGTTCAATCCCCGGCATGGGAGTAAACATTGGGCATGTTTCCTTACACCTGCTGTCTCCTGTTCACCTGGCAGTAAGTAGATACCTGGGTGTTAGTCAACTTTTGTGAGTCGCATCCTGGGGGACAAGATTGAAGGACCACACTGGAAATAAGACACAGTCCCCGATGACGCACTGACTTTCTTGAGTTATCCTGGGTGGTTAACCCTCCTCCGGGTTAATAATCCTAACTAATCCTATGTTAACTTGATTCTACAATGGGAGGACACTTAGGAGTAACTAATACAGTGCTTAGGAAACTAAAAACTTCAGGGCAGTCATGAGGAAATATGTAATAATACAAATCATAGCCCGTCACGAGTGACAGGTGGAAGATAAATCAAGACATTTCATAAAAACCAGCACAATTGCTCCCAATTTCAACTTTTGATGAACCTGTGCTGAATCAATATTAAACTGTCACGCCCCGCTTCCTAGGTCAAGGTCAGAAATACACGTAAATTCCACTTATGTTGAAGGTCACAACATACCGTGAGGCAGCACCGATGAGAACCGTAAACACCAAAGTGATATTAACAGCTCTGGATAGGGAAAAAAAACTCAATTAGGTTTGCTTCTGATTCTGGCTGTAGTGTTTTAGCATGACTCACGAAATTGTAATGACACGATTGCAAACAAACCATACCACGGGTGGGGTTAGAACCCCCGCGATCAGAGTCTCAAAACTCCAGACCGTCACGATAGCCACTGGGCCAGCTAGTATTTTAGATATGTGTATGGAGAGCCTGAGGTGTTTTGTGCGAGCCCTTTGTGGAACACGAGGTGGAAGGCGGTGGAGATTGTTGGCTCTCCCACATCCCTCTGTGATGTAATTTTTCCGTCTTGATAAACTTTTACTGCTAAAACTATTACTACTATTAATATTCCTATTACAGGTGCTACTACTGTTGCTTCTGTTGTTGCTGCTGCTGCTACTGTTGTTGCTGCTACTGTTGCTGCTGCTGCTGCTGTTGCTGCTGCTGCTGTTCTTGCTGCTACTGTTGCTGCTGCTGTTGTTGATGCTGCTACTGTTGTTGCTGCTACTGTTGCTGCTGCTGTTGTTGCTGATGTTGTTGTCGCTGCTGTTGTTGCTGCTGCTGCTGCTGTTGCTGCTTCTACAACTACTACTATTATTGTTGCTACTGCTGCTACTACTGTCACTACTACTACTGTTACTACTACTACCACTACTACTACTAGGTTTATTTATTCAATCTGACCAGGTTTCCAACTTTAAGGCAAAGACCTCAGAGAAGATTTAACTCTTTGTAGAACAAAACAAATTTCAATAAGAATTCTCAATCACAGGAGCCTAGAGACGCCTCAACCAAACGTTGATGACGACGTTAAGAACTTGTTATTGAATGTTCCAACAGACTGTGGCGACTGGCTTCCACTGTTTTTTTTCACCATCAGATAGACTGTAAAAAAAAACGGTCCTCTGTTTTGCCCCTTTGAACTACTTTTGGGTCACTTAGTAAAAGGCTTGTTATCCGTAATTAAAGAGAGTTGAAGCCACGATGTATTACTCAGTATATATATTAGTCGAGTCATAAGGTGAGACCTGAGACGATACGACAAATCGCTGAGGAATATCTAAAGAAAGCACAGGGGGGAAATGAATCAGAGTGATGAATCGTGATGGCACAAGAACCTCTCCCTGGAGATGAATTAAACGCCTATTTTTGCATGACCTATGACGGTTGTGCGCAAGATCTCCAGTGACAACTAGTATCTCAGTCGCAGATCAATCCGGGAAGTGTATCCCCGTATTGCATAGCCCCAGCTCCTGTACGTCAATGCACGTGAAAAAGGTTACTGCAAATTGTGGCATAAGTTTATAGTGCAGTGAGATATCAGTGCTGAAGAGCTGAAGCGAACCGTGGCCCAGGTAGACCTCTATACGAATCTTTCCAATTTAGAAGCTTCGTAGCTCAGGACCATGGCTCGATCCCCCCTCCATATATATATATATATATATATATATATATATATATATATATATATATATATATATATATATATATATATATATATATTTTTATATATATATCATATATGTCGTGCAGAATAGGTAAAATTGGTCAATTAGCAAGAAATCGTTTAAAATTTAGTCCTTTCTATAATTTTCTCCAATACATTTAAAGACATATTTTTTTCATTTATGTTAATGTAAAAATTAATAATTTTGTAACAAAAGAACCTTAGAAATCTTACCTAACCTTATTATAACAAGCTCAGTTTAATTTAGCTTAATCCAACTAAATATATTTTAGATAAGTTTACAATAATTTTATAATAAACAAACACAGTGAAATATATTTTTCTCATTAGGTTCAGAATGATTTTTGCGAAATTACTGCATAACCAAATTTTCGCTTGCCCTATTAGGCAAGAAGAGCATTGTTATTTAAGCCAAAATAGCAAGTTTTACCTATACGGCACGACACACACACACACACACAGTGTTTCATACTTGCAGTGTACAGTATCTGTCACTATGTTTTTACTGAACACGAGACATGACACGGACTTTCAAAAATATTTTTTAAAATTTATCCCTAACTTTTTTAAATGTTTTTAATACACTAGAAATGCAATTACTAAATTATGCTGGGGATATATAGTTATATAGTAACATATAAGATGTGATTTTCTTGCCTTTCATTCCTCTTCCTCTGAAGATGTGTGTTTAAGGGCACGAAAGCACTCTGGATTTCTTTTGATATTTGTCGTCACGCGTTTCTGTGTGAATTTTTCCCACAATAAACACCACGAATTCTTTCCTTATGTTCTCTGCACAGTTTCCCCATCCTGTCTGTTTTGTTCCTTATTTGGTTTCTTCTTTACTTACTTCAAACAAAAGTAAGTTGCTGTTAAATTTCATAAAATTTGTATAAGTACTTCCGAAATCTATGTTATAAGAGAGACTCAATAAAATGGTTGATGATCCACTTGATGATTTACAACGCCTTGTTCCCATTTAAAAATATAGAAACTATAAACACTGAAGAAAAGATTAGCCTTCCAAAATGTAAGTACAGTAACATAACAAACATTGCTTGGTACCTGAGTGAAGTATTACCTCATTTGTTTGGTACCTGAATGAGGTACCTAACTTGCTTGGTACCTAAGTCGGTTATCACCTCATATATAAACATATAATATGCTTCTTTTGCATCTCCCTCCTATTCCTCTGACGATGTTTGTGTAAGCAAAGAAAGTGCGAAGATTTTATACTAAATTTTCACTGTCGCTTTTACATTTGTAATCACGCATTTTATTATGACCTCTTCCACTGTATAGTGCATGTGAGATGGTCAACGACTTGTCAAACATAGCTTAAATTCTTCCCACATTTTATTTATTATACGCGAATCTAATTTGTATCATCCTAAACCAATATTCATATTAAGATCAAAACTATTTTTAACGAAGCTTGATTCAATTATATTTTTCTCAACCATAGACCTGACTGATACAGTTTTTTTGGCCATTTGAAAATCAGTTGGATGGTTAAAATCTCTCACATGAATAAACATTAGATTCTTGTCCAGTTCTAATGCTATGTTTATGTTATTGTAATCTTAGTTCAAGGTTTTTCCTAGTTTGACTGTAATAATCGTTATTACATTTTTTACAAGGAATCTTGTAGACAGCCGTCACTTCCAGTTAAATTATTTATTAAGTTTCCTATATGGGAACTTGTTAATTATAATTTACCATTGCCAGTACCTACACTCATTGAGCTTATTAAGCTTTGTATTGATGCAAAATTTGTGTTTAATGGTGAGTTTTACACTCAGAAGTTTGGTATTGCAATGGGAAAGCCTCTCTCACCTGTCCTTAGCAATTTGTACATGGAATATTTTGAAACAAGATTGCTTAACAAAATCCTTCCCAATAGAGCTAAGGGAACAGATATATTGATGATGTTTTATGTCTAATGCCTAAGAATATGGATATAAATCATTTCCTTGTTGAATTTAATAGTTTAGCTCATTCCATAAATTTTACTCTTGAGTTTGAACAAAATAACTCACTATCTTTTTTAGATGCCTTAATTATAAGAAGAACCATGATTTTAAATTCAAAATGTATAGAAAACCAACAAATAACTGTTCCTATGTGCAATGTTCTTCACGCCATGATATAATTAAGCTTTCTGTATTCTCATCTATGTTTTAGGGAGCTTTGCGTATTTTCAACCCATATTTCATAGATGAGGAAAACTTGAAAATTTATGAAATAGCTAATAATAAAAAATACTTTTTTTTTACAATTCAAGAAAAGGCAAACAATCATATTCAACCAAGAATATGTTGGTTCATCCTTACCATATTCTTGATATACCTTCTCTACTTAAGAATTTTCAAATCAAAGTTGTATTTAAAAATCTTGACACACTAAAAAACTTCTGATCAATAATTTCCCCCAAAATACTGAAGGCTGTGTCTACAAGATTCCTTGTTAAAAATGTAATAAAGTTTATTACAATCAAACTGGGAACAGCCTTGAACTAAGATTACAACAACATAAATGTAGCATTAGAAGTGGAGAAGAGTCTGATGCTCTCTTTATTCATGTGAGAGATTTTAACCTTTCAATTGATTTTCAAAAGGCCGAGAAAGTTCAATCAAGCAGTGAGAGAAGTGTAATTGAATCAAGTTTCATAAAAATAATTTTTATTTTAAAATGAATATTGGTTTAGGATTATATAGATTAGATTCATTTACAATTAATAAAATTTGGGAAGAATTTAAGCTATGTTTGACAAGTCCTTTACCATCTAGCCCGCATAATTAAGGAATGTCCGAGGACATACGGTGGTGTGGGCGCCTCTCAGCTAATTTCATTCTCCTCGCCGTTTAGTGTACTAGCCTCAGCGAGCACTATTTTACATTATTGTGACCACGAACAAGTGGTATTGATCAATAACAACACTGCGACTAGCCAAGGATTCGAACCCACGCTGCTTTGGCCTGCCTCATGGTGAGCGAAAACCCATGACGCTCTAACCCATAGGACCACGCAATCCTACAAGAACCAAGCACCCAGCCATGCTAGGTGTGTTACCCTTGGTCCGAGGACATACGGTGGTGTGGGTGCCTCTGAGCTAATTTCAACGAGTAGTATTTTATATTATTGTGACCACGTATTTTCGCTCACCATGAGACGGGCTAGTCGCAGTGTTGTTATATATATATATATATATATATATATATATATATATATATATATATATATATATATATATATATATATACACTATATATATATCATAGTGTGTGTGTGTGTTTGTATTTGGTCGCGCACACACACACACACACACACACACACACACACACACACACACACTCACTCACACACACACACACACTCACACACACACACACACACACACACTACAGGCCAGTGTCACTGACATATATAGTGTGTAAGGTTATGGAAAGGATAATCAGGGGAAGAGTAGTGGAACACCTGGAAAGGAGAGTGTTCATAAACCCAACCAGCACTGGTTTTAGAGATGGTAAATCGTCTCTCACAAACCTGCTGGAGTTTTTATGACAAGGTAACAGGAGTGAGGTAAGAGAGGGAGAGAGAGAGAGAGAGAGAGAGAGAGAGAGAGAGAGAGAGAGAGAGAGAGAGAGAGAGAAGAGAGAGAGAGGAAGAGAGAGAGAGCAGAGAGAGAGAGAGAGAGAGAGAGCAGAGAGAGAGAGAGAGAGAGAGAGAGAGAGAGAGAGAGAGAGAGAGAGAGAGAGAGAGAGAGAGAGAGAGAGAAAGAAAGGAATGGATGGATTATTTATTTTTTGACTAAGTGAAAGATAGACACAATACTGAACAAGAGACTGAAATTTAAGTAGGAGGAACAAGCAGAAAAAAAAGGAAGGCATTACAGTCTAACAATGAACACTTAACAGGATGGAAACAGAGTTATCATCCACAAAGATGTCAAAATGGGCAATTGTAGCAAATGGGATACCACAAGGATCTATACATTTACCTGTACTGTTTCTGAGTACTGTAAACGTTAAGACGTATGAAATAAAATAGGATGTATCCCGGTACGTAGATAATGTAAAACTAATGAGGAAAAGGCAGGAAAATGAATATAAACGGGCCAGAATAAGCTACAGGATTGGTCCAACAAGTGGTTGTTGGAATTCAAACCCAGGAAATAAAGTTATGTAGTTTCGGAAGTTATGTAGACTTACGGGACAATGGTTGCAAATCTGAGTTAGGGAGATATATCCTACGAGGAGCGGTTAAGGAAATCAACCTGACGACACTGGAGGACAGGAGAGATAGGGGTGACATGATAACGACATATAAAATACTGAGAGGTATTGACAAGATGGATAGGGACATAACAAGAGGTTACAGCTAGAAACTGAAAACTCTTATGAGTTACAAGGATCCTAGGAAGTATTTCTTCAGTCATAGAGTTGTTAGGAAGTGGAACAATCTGGAGAGTGATGCAGTGGAGGCATGATCCACAGAAGAAGAGATACTATAAAGATCATGGAGCAAAGAGTGGACCTAGTAGCGATCAACAAAAGGAGGAGCCAGGAGCTATGAAACAGGCGAGTACACACACACACACACACACACACACACACACACAGGATATAGACCAACCTGCAACCACAACTAGTGAGTACACACACACACATAACCCCCAACACACACGCATAATCCCCACACACACACACACACACATAACCCCCAACACACACGCATAATCCCCCAACACACACACACACACACACATAAACCCCCAACACACACGCATAATCCCCCAACACACACGCATAATCCCCCAACACACACACACACACACATAAACCCCCAACACACACGCATAATCCCCCAACACACACACACACACACACACATAACCCCCAACACACACGCATAATCCCCCAACACACACACACACAGCTTTCGCTCCTTGATCTCTTGGTCAAATTATTTTTTACAACTAGACCACTGGCCAGCCCTGACTTGTTATTACATTGTTTAATAATGCGGTGTAGTCACAGGGATTTACGGTGCCACTGCTCGTCCAACATCAGAGCGTAAGCAGAGGTAACTTCCACCAAACATGACCTTTAATCAGTGCATTACTGGAGTCCCAGTACAGACCAGTACGATGATTGGTGAGCTACTGGTGTCACATCAGTCAGAACCTTAACTCCAGGAATAGAGCTTTGACTGGTACAGGGAAGAGACTCTTGTTTTAGTACAGTCAGTGCCTTTACGTTAAAACAGAGCTTTGATTGAGAGAGCTTAACTTCAAGAATAAATGTGATTGCAAACTTAGAACTTTAAGGATAACTACAGAGCCGTAATTGGCACAGTCAGAGCCTTAATCCTAATAACAGATATGTGACGAGGACAGTTAGAATTTTGACCACGAGATTAAAGCTGTTTTGGACTCTCAGAGCCTGAGCCACTTGACTGGAGCTTCATTTGGCACAGTTAGAAACTTAACTAATAGAAGAGAGCTGCGAGAGACGTAGCCAGTAAGAATGTAAGAAAGAGGAACACTGCAGCAGGCCTACGGGCCTATATTAGGCATGTTCTTCTCAAACCCAAACCCGTTAAAAAAATTATTTGCCCAGCTGAACCACATTCAATCATTCAATCGGCTTCAAACTTTCAACGCTTCTGCAAGGTAACTGGGTCAGATTTCTGGAACAATTGGTAAGTAGCATCCTGCAATGGTTCATATATCTTCTAAAAATTTCAGTGGCGTAGCTTCACACGGCCAGTAAAGGTAACTGCAGTAGTGAGTTCCCTCAATTTATTTTACTTCAACAAATATTTTCTAAACTTCACTCTCCTCGCCATTTCATAAGAGACAACAGGCGCCTTGGTGAACACATCAACTCACCCAGACGAGACCCTACCGAAAGTAGGTACATAGTCTTCCTTAATAACTCTGTTCAACACATCGCCAACAACAAATTCCAAGCATCGACCACTGCCTCCACTGCGATCAAGAACATAGCCAGTAAGGGACACCACCACCATTGCCGGGTTACACACCATTCTTTACAACGATTGTGACCAAATACAAATAGGGGAAACATCAAGAGACATCCGCACACTCATTTCTGAATACTAATAAGCCAGCAGTATGGATCATTTGAATGACGCCTCTGTTTCACAGCAACTACAACAATTACTTCCTCAATCACAATGACTCACGACTCATTGTCAGAGAAGAAAACATTCAGT
This sequence comes from Cherax destructor, assembly GCA_009830355.1. Lineage (NCBI taxonomy): Eukaryota > Metazoa > Arthropoda > Malacostraca > Decapoda > Parastacidae > Cherax > Cherax destructor. The sequence continues at coordinate 58,083 of WNWK01000372.1, read as the reverse complement.
AACGCAGGATCCTCGAGTGATCATTCAGCGTATCAAACAATTTTATCGACAAGATGATGAAGACACATGTGCAGCAGTTGAAACATTTCGCCTACACAGTATGTTTCTTCAGTCAAATACAGAGGCAGCAGGTGTTGTAGTGACATGAAGATGATGTAATCAGTCCCTGAACCTTGAAGAATAGTTTTTGAGGTGGTCAGTCCCTCAGCCTGGAGAAGAGTTCAACTCCATGGTTGGAAATGATGAACGGCGTCTTAAATAATGTCGAAGGTGAGGTGGAAGATCTCGAAGACTTTGTACTGGACCAGATACACGAGTAGTAGAAATAAGGCGGGTCCCTCTGGAATCCAACCCTTCTCACTCATTACTAGTAGTTATGTTATGATGTGTGGAAGATGTCTGAAGCCTCTTGTCAGGAAACTTTTAAATCTTTTTCTCACATACCAACATAATTAAGCACTGCAGCAATCCTTCTGAAAATAAATGGTATAAAATACCGACACAATGGAAAAATAAACACATAAGCAATATAATGTAACCCTTTATTAACAACGTTTCGCCCACACAGTGGGTTTTATCAAGTCATGAACAGATCTGACTTGACTGATCTGTTTGTGGCTTGATAAAGCCCACTGTGTGGGCGAAACGTTGTCAATAAAGGATCACATTACACTGTTTCTGTGTTTATTTTTCCAGAACTCCTTCTGGCCCATGCTAGACAGGTTATCCTCAAATCCATCTCTGTCCAAACATACATTTATCTAACCTTTTTCAAGACTACCCAAGGTATGACCTTCAACACACATCCAGGTTTCTCTGTTTATGGTTTAAAAAAAAACCTGCATGGGCGAAACGCTTTCAATAAAGGATAGCATTTATGTTTATATCAATCATTTACAATTATGATGTGAATGAATTAGAGAACCGACAAGTTAAAGAGCGAGGCCCTTGTGCAACAAAGTTAGGGAATCTTTGTTGTGGTAACGTCTGGCCAGCCAGTAACTTCCTCAGTCCAATACAGAGAAGAATGTTGGAAGATACCCAAGTGTTACACAAGAAGAATGTTGGAAGATACCCAAGTGTTATACAAGAAGAATGTTGGAAGATACCCAAGTGTTATACAAGAAGAATGTTGGAAGATACCCAAGTGTTACACAAGAAGAATGTTGGAAGATACCCAAGTGTTATACAAGAAGACTGTTGGAAGATACCCAAGTGTTATACAAGAAGAATGTTGGAAGATACCCAAGTGTTACACAAGAAGAATGTTGGAAGATACCCAAGTGTTACACAAGAAGAATGTTGGAAGATACCCAAGTGTTACACAAGACGAATGTTGGAAGATACCCAAGTGTTACACAAGACGAATGTTGGAAGATACCCAAGTGTTATACAAGAAGAATGTTGGAAGATACCCAAGTGTTATACAAGAAGAATGTTGGAAGATACCCAAGTGTTACACAAGACGAATGTTGGAAGATACCCAAGTGTTACACAAGAAGAATGTTGGAAGATACCCAAGTGTTACACAAGACGAATGTTGGAAGATACCCAAGTGTTACACAAGACGAATGTTGGAAGATACCCAAGTGTTATACAAGAAGAATGTTGGAAGATACCCAAGTGTTACACAAGACGAATGTTGGAAGATACCCAAGTGTTACACAAGACGAATGTTGGAAGATACCCAAGTGTTACACAAGAAGAATGTTGGAAGATACCCAAGTGTTACACAAGACGAATGTTGGAAGATACCCAAGTGTTATACAAGAAGAATGTTGGAAGATACCCAAGTGTTATACAAGAAGAATGTTGGAAGATACCCAAGTGTTATACAAGAAGAATGTTGGAAGATACCCAAGTGTTACACAAGACGAATGTTGGAAGATACCCAAGTGTTATACAAGAAGAATGTTGGAAGATACCCAAGTGTTATACAAGAAGAATGTTGGAAGATACCCAAGTGTTACACAAGAAGAATGTTGGAAGATACCAATGTGTTAGACAAGTGTCTTGTTCATCATTCACAACCTTAACAACTGTTCCAGCAGGAGTCATAACTCTAACAACTGGTTATACATATATTTTTTTAAATATTTTTTTTTTAGAATTTAACTTTACCTAACCTAACATAAATTAAAGAAAATAATATTAGTAAGTTTGCAGGGAATACTCCGAAATTAATGTTGAGAATCACCTTGATGGCAATGAAGGAGGCTTGATCCAAGGAATTGGACGCATCCGCCCTGCCCCTGGAACGAATCTGACTATATTATTAGTATTTTCACTCGGAAGAGCTAAACCCGTAGAGGCCATACTAAGCATCGCCTGAGTAACGGGAGGATGTCAGGTTGAATCCAAGGAAAGAGGTCAGCTCCAGTTTAACGATCAAGAGCCCTTCACGGGCATCAAGGCACCCACCCTTCCCCCTAACAGGGAGGGACAGGTAAAGAATGGTTTAGTGGCACGGGCAAGTGAGAATGATGGTGGGGCGACCAGCTGACTTGATGAGCTGAGTGCAGCAGTGTAGCTGAGAGAGAGAGAGAGAGAGAGAGAGAGAGAGAGAGAGAGAGAGAGAGAGAGAGAGAGAGAGAGAGAGAGAGAGAGAGAGACAGAGAGAGAGAGAGAGACAAAGAAAGAGAGAGAGAGAGAGACGGTGGGGGGGGAGGGAGGAGAATCACACAGTGGAAGCCATTGCTTTGGAAAATGCTTCTATTTAAGAGAGCTTAAACGTGATCGATGTTTCGCCCGAGACGTACCTTACTATGATTGATATTTAAGAACATGAGAATGAAGGAACACGGCAGCAGGCTCAGTGTGTTCGCACCTGCACAATGTTTCGCTTCAACATTGACAATGTTTCACTTCAAGAGCTTCAACATGGACAACGTTTCACTCCAAGAGCTTCAACATGGACAACGTTTCACTTCAAGAGCTTCATCATGGACAACGTTTCACTTCAAGAGCTTCATCATAGACAACGTTTCACTCCAAGAGCTTCAACATGGACAACGTTTCGCTCCAAGAGCTTCAACATGGACAACGTTTCGCTTCAAGAGCTTCAACATGGACAACGTTTCGCTCCAAGAGCTTCAACATAGTTCCGTGTCTTTTGAAGCTACTGTAGGGAGCCGAACTAATTAACGTGGTGAAACAAGTCCCAATTAATCCTTCAGCTCACCTTGTTCAGCCTCCTCCTCTTAATCCACCGCCTCCTTCACTTAATCCACGTCGCCTCCACATAATCCGCCCCCTTCCTACACTTAATCCACGTCCTCCTTCAGTTCATTCACATCTTCCACTCTGTGTCAAGTTGTGATGGAGTATGTATGCGTTTAAACCAACCTGAACAACGAGAGTTGGAAATAATAATATTCTATAGGAGTAAAATGTATCCTGCCACGCCATTTATGCAAATTATGCCAGAAACGGCAACATCTTGGTAACTTGGAAATAAATGGTATAAAATACCGTCACGATGGAAAAATAAACACATAAGCAGCATTCTCCACCTGACTCCATCATATATACTCACGTACCTTTCACCCTGGTAGATCTGTTTGTGACTTGATAAAGCCCACTGTGTGGGCGAAACGTTGTCAATAAAGGATCACATTATACCGCTTATGTGTTTATTTTTCCCTGGTCAAGGACCAGGTGCTTCAGCTCCCATGGTGTTCTTGTGATGGACCAGGTGCTTCAGCTCCTTCAGTACCCTCTTTTATAGTGTCCTGATTATCAAAGCATATTCCATGAATGGAGTAGGTGGGTTGGGCAGGAGTTTTTGTTTGTGGGATTGGGTTTGAGGGGGGACCTGCCTAGTGTGGACCAGTTGGTGATGGACCAGGTTCTTCGGCTCATTCAGTGCCCTGGTGATGGACCAGGTGCTTTGGCTCCCTCAGTGCCCTGGTGAAGGACCAGGTGCTTCGGCTCATTCAGTGCCCTGGTGATGGATCAGGTGCTTCGGCTCTTTCAGTAACCTAGTGATGGACCAAGTGCTTCGGCTCATTCAGTGCCCTGGTGAAGGACCAGGTGCTTCAGCTCCCATGGTGTTCTTGTGATGGACCAGGTGCTTCAGCTCCTTCAGTACCCTCTTTTATAGTGCCCTGATTATCAAAGCATATTCCATGGATGGAGTAGGTGGGTTGGGCAGGAGTTTTTGTTTGTGGGATTGGTTTTGGGTTTGAGGGGGGACCTGCCTAGTGTGGACCAGTTGGCTTGCTGCAGTGTTCCTTATTTCTGTGTTCTTATGAGTGAGAGGGGTTGGATATGAATGGGACTTGCACAATGGTTGGGTGGGGGGTTTGTCGTGGTTTGTTCCTTGTTTGGCGATGGGGATGGGTTGGACAAATAGTTTTGTTGGTTGGTTGGTTTTGATATGGACGTGCCAAGTATGGGCCAGTAGGCCTGTTGCAGTGTTCCTCCTTTCTTATGTTCTTATGTTCTTATGAGGGAATTCTTGAAAGCTTGCCTGACATAGTATACACATGACCTAGTTTCACTAGCAGGCTTTTCCACTGGTGACGCCGCCTACCACTGCTCCACTTCATCTATCTGCAGTATATGAGCTCTATCTCCGCGTATATGCTGTACTTTTTTCAAGATTGATGTAGTGAACACATTGACTCCAGCCTGAGGGACTGATTGCCTCAAACTCCTCCTCATCTTCCACCGTTCTTCTCTGTATTGGACTGAAGAAGCCACTGGCTGGTGAAAGATGCTCAAATGCTACAAGAGTGTCTCACTTATCAAGATACACTAGCATTGTAGGTTTGAAACCTATCGAAATAAGCATTTTCCAATTAAATGAAAATTCATTTGCTTAATATAACTGGCAAATTAAAACTTCCACAAACCAGAATCAATGTGAAGTTCTCTTTGAGTCAAACACTGCACTGCTAAAAGTTTGAAGGCGACCAGAAGACACAATCTCCATTTACCACACGGAATCCAATAATTCCAAAGTAACTGTTAATAACTTGGCAAATAGACACCTGCACATCATAATCTCAAAACGTATCACCCTTCATTTGTTGTCTCAGTAAATAAAGATTAAAGGTGTTTTGAAGAAGCTTACTCAAGTTATTTTACAGAAACAAATGCAATATTTTATATAAATATAATTGGCAAATTGTCTTGTACACATTCCAATTTCACTCACAACCTATTTAGAATACAAACCATGGAACGGGTGGGGCTTGAACCCATGGTGAGTTCTAAAACTCACAGATCAGTGCGTTAACCACTGGGACAGCTGGCTCTAATAGGATTCATCCAGCTACGTATATTTCTATACACCATAGGGAGGTTAGCATGGGCCACCACTGTGACCACAAATGCATGTTTTTTTTAAAGATAAATCCCACAACAGCGAGGCTATGACGTAATCTTCTTCCGTGATTTGTTTGCATTCGTGATATTATGATTTCGTGAGTTATGGAGAATACACCGATAATGAAGCCTATCAAAAGAAGCCTCGTGCAAGTTATCGTGTTGAACCGAAAATCAGGAATGGCTTCATAATTTAAAAAAAGGGGGCAGTGCCAGGACAGTGCCAGGAACAGTCTCCTGGTTATAGTTGACCAGCTTTGATAATTTGAAGCCGATCGAAAGAGGTGTTTTCAAGATTAGAAACCTCGGAAGCAGAAAAGAACACTCAACAAGAGAATACGACCCACTACACAATAAAGAACACTCAACAAGAGAATACGACCCACTACACAATAAAGCAGCGTGAAGTTCAATATTTATGATCTCACGAAACTCGTGAAATTTTAAAACGTCATGAAACTCAGAGTTTTCAATATTTCCCAGTTTTCTTTTCTCGCTTATATTATATTTAAGTTTCTCTTCAATCATGTAAGACAATAATTTGTTTTTTTTTACGACACTGGAATTTTCATTCCTTCCTTGAGTTACGACATATGATGTAGCTTCGTTATGGTCCTAAAAAATTGCAAATTTTACCTCAAAATCTTCCTCTAAGTAAAAGACATCATCGCTTGAGGTTTAAATCCGATCACATGAGGCATTCACAAATTATCGCTTGAAAATCAATATTCAATTTAAAAAAATTATCAAATAAAATTGGTAATTCGGAACGTACTCAGTCAAACGTTTAATAAAAAATGCACCCGTGATTAGGGTTTGAAGCCGATCACAAGGGTCATTCCTCAGTTATTGCGCGAAAAGAGTGCTAATTAAAATTTAAAAAAAAATACAGTTTAGTATGACTGCAAGTTTTCTCTAGAACAAAGCATTGAAAATAGGTTGGGCAAATATGTTTGTTAGTTGGTTTGGGTTTGAGCATAACCTGCCTAGTATGGGCCAGTATGTCTGCTGCAGTCTTCCTCATTTGTTATGTTCTTATCACTGAAAGATGCTGATTTAAGATGTTCTAAAGTTATTACACTTATTCCTGGATTATTAGCTATGTTAACAAATTAGCAAATTTGCATCTACACATGTTAATCTCATCTAGTGCCATCCACTCGCTAAGATGCATCAGCCATTAAAGACTGAAACTGTTGACAATAGGTATAGTTAAATTCTTTCACAAAGGAAAAATTCCACGGCCTTTAAAAAATGGCAAATTCTCACTGACAAACGTCAGTGCCAACCCTAACCTGTATATGCTACACAGCTGTTGAAAGTTGAGGCTGAACTGAGGAGACTTTCTCTTGATATCGCAGAGAAACCAAAATCGGGAATGATCTATATAAAATTAACGAGAGTCCACCAACACGTACGAGCAGTTGCATGGATCACCGCCCAGTTGCAGTACAACCGCATCGAAAATTTGCAACCGAGCGGAGGAGTCGTTCTCAATTTATAAACGACAACGTTGGAGAAAAAAGGTACAAAACTTCTGACCTCCACTAAAAGGTATCTGGGATGCTTACTAATTCCCAGTTTTGTCAACAACTGGTCTTGTGCCAGTCAGGCTTTTACAATTAAGCTTATCAAATTAAATGCATTAGTGCCAATGAAGGGCTCTTGGTCCAAGGAATTAGCTATAGTCTCCTTGTATTCTGATCAAACCTCATTACACCAAATTCCCGAGGCTTGCTCTGAACCCCAAGGTCTTAGTGTTTCCCAGTGACAAAACTAATAATAATAATTAAAACTCCCAGATGAGGTACCATGAAAGTGGTTGAGAGAGAATTGCTGATTTTTTCTTCCAAAGTTTTCGTTCGTAACTTGAGAACACCATCTTCAGATTTTGACCACCGGTGTGATGTAACTGGGGAAGGTTTCCTGCAGGTGTTGGCATGTGCTGGCGTCCTCTGGTTAAATTGTACATACACTCTTACTAATTTTAGTTGAGGCTCGATATCTTTAGAAAGCCTCTTCCGATTAGCTTTAAATTTTTGGTTGTAGTTGCTGTTGTTGCTTTCGATATTGTTTTTGCTGCTGCTATTGTTGCTGTTATTACTGCTATGATATTTTTTTTTTTTTTTTTTTATTCCGCTGCTGCTGTTATTGTTTTCGTTGCTTTTTTTTAGTTGTAAATCTTCCTGCTGCTTCGTTAGATTTTGTGATGGTGACTGTTATTTTGTGGATATTTTTGATATTTTATTGTGGTTTTTGTCAATGTCATTTTATTTCCTTTTTGTTCTTGTTGTTTTAGTGATAATGGCGGTAGTGGTGATGGTAGTGTTGGTGGTTATGGTGGGGATAATTGTGGTGGGGATAGTGGTGGCAACGCAAGTGGGGTGGTGGTTATGGTGGAAGTTAGGGTGGCGGTGGTGGTGGTGGAGGTGGGGGTGGAGGAAGTAGGGGTGGTGTAAGTGGGGATGGTGGAAGTGGTGGTGAAGTGAGGATGGAGGAAGCAGTGGAAGTGGGGGTGGTGGAAGTAGAGTGGTGGAAGTGGGGGGTGGTGGAAGTCGGGGTTGTGGAAGTGGTGGCAGTAGGGGTGGTGGATGTTATGGGGTAGGGGTGGTGGAAGTGAAGGTTGTGGGTGGTGGAAGTAGGGGTGGTTATGGTGGTAGGGGTGGTGGAAGTAGGGGTTGTGTGGGTGGTGAAAGTGGTAGAACTAAAGTGGTGGAAAAGGGGGTTGTAGGGGTTGTGGAAATGGAGGTTGTAGGGGTGCTGGAAGTAGAGGTGGAGGGATGGTGGAAGGGGGGTTGTGAGGGTGGTGGAAGTAGGGTGACGGGGTGGTGTTAGTTGGGGTGGTGGAAGTAGGGTGGTGTTAGTAGGGTGGTAGAAGTTGGGTGGTGGAGTAGGGGTGGTGGGGTGGAAGAGAGGTGGTGGGGTGGTGAAAGTAGGGTGGTGGGGGGAAGTAGGATGGGGAAGGGAAAGGTGGTGGAAGAGGGTGTGGTGAAGAGAGTTAGGGTGGTGGAAGTAGGGTGGTGGTGGGGAGTAGAAGTGGAGTAGGGTGGTGGAAGTAGGGGTGGTGGGGATATTGGAAGTAGGGGTGGTGGGGGTGGTGGAAGCAGGGGTGGTGGGTGTGGAAGTAAGGGTGGTGGAAGTGGTGTGAACAAGACACCATAAAGATGATATACGTACAGGTGGCAGTGTTGAGTGGAGTTGCTTCACGAGTTATGCAATGAACATGACACCTTCAAGGTGGTGGTCTTGGTAGTGGTGGGTGGTGGTGGTGGAGGTGGTGGTGGTGGTAGTGGGTGGTGGTGGTGGTGGTGGTAGTAGTGGTGGTGGTAGTGGGTGGTGGTGGTGATAGTAGTGGTGGTAGTGGTGCTGGTGGTGGTGGTAGTGGGTGGTGGTGGTGTAGTGGTGGTGGTGGTGGTAGGGGTGGTGGGGTGGTAGTGGGTGGTGGTGGTGGTGGTGGTGGTGGAGGTGGTGGTAGTGGGGTGGTGGTGTAGTAGTGGTGGTGGTGGTAGTGTGGTGGTGGTAGTGGAGGTGGTGGTGGAGTGGTGTTAGTGGTAGTGGTGGTGGTGGTAGTGGTAGTGGTGGTGGTGGTAGGTCGGGTGGTGGTAGCGGTAGTGGTGGTGGTGGTGGTGGTGGTGGAGTGGTAGTGGTGGTGGTGGTAGGGTAGTGGTGGTGGAGTGAGTGGTGGGGTGGTGGGGAGGTGGAGGGTGGGGGGTGTGAAGGGTGGTGGGTGTGGGGGGTAGTGGAGTGGTGGTGGTGGTGGTAGTGGTGGTGGTAGTGGAGGTGGTGGTGGTGGTAGCGGAGTGGTGGTTGGTGGTGGTGGTGGTGGTGTGGTAGGTGGTGGTAGGTAGTGGTGGTGGTAGTGGTGGTGGTGGTGGTGGTGGTAGCGGTAGTGGTGGTGGTGGTGTTTGTAGTGGTGGGTGGTGGTGGTGGTGGTCTGTTGGAGTGGTGAGTGGTGGTGGTGGTGTTGGTGTTGGTAGTGGTGGGTGGTGGTGGTGGTAGTGGTGGTGGTGGTAGTGGAGGTGGTGGTGGTGGTGGAGGTGGAGGTGATGGTGGTAGCGGTAGTGGTGATGGTGGTAGAGGTGCTGATGGTGTTGGTGGTCGTAGAGGTGCTGATGGTGGTGGGAGTGGTGGTAGACGTGGTGGTGGTGGTGATGGTAGAAGTGGTGATGGTGGTGGTTGTGGGGGTGGTAGACGTGCTGATGGTGATGGTGGTGATGATAGAGGTGCTGAAGGTGGTGGTGGTGGGGGAGGAGCAGGTGCTGATGGTGATGGTGGTGGTGGTAGTAGGTGAGGTGGTGGTGGTAGAGGTGGTGATGGTAGTGGTGGTAGAGGTGGTGATGGTGGGTGGTAGAGGTGCTGTTGGTGGTAGTAGAGGTGCTCATGGTGGTGGTGGTCGTAGAGGTGCTGATGGTGATGGTGGTAGAAGTGCTGATGATGGTGGTGATGGTGGTGATGGGGGTGGTAGAGGTGCTGATGGTAGTGGCGGTGGTGGTAGAGGTGCTGATGGTGGTGGTGGTGGTGGTGGTGGTGGTAGAGGTGCTGATGGTGGTGATTGTGGTAGAGGTGCTGATGGTGGTGGTGGTGATGGTGGTGGTGGTGGTAGCGGTGGTGATGGTGGTGGTGGTCGTAGAGGTGCTGATGGTGATGGTGGTAGAGGTACTGATGATGGTGGTGGTGACGGTGTTAGAGGTGCTGATGGTAGTGGTGGTGATGGTGGTGGTGGTGATGGTAGAGGTGCTGATGGTGGTGGTGGTGGTGGTGGTGGTAGGGTTGATGGTGGCGGTTGGTGGTAGTTTTAGTGTTAGTGGTGGAGATATTATTGGTGGTGGAGATACTGTTGCTGCTGCTGTTGGTGATGATTATTTTGGTTGTGGTGACTCTTGTTAATATGTGTTGACGGAGGATACCAAAGATGAAACAACAAAGTTTAATACACTTCAGTACGTACTGTATTATCCCCTTTATAAAAAGGAGTTGTATAGACTGTTGGAGAGGCGGTAAACTGGTACACAAGGGCACACCTTGAACTTAAAGAAACAGATATACCAAAGGGACGTCAGATTTTTTTTTATTTCAGACTCTCTGAGGTCAGGAAGTGGAATAACCTAGATGAATTAGTGATAGAGACAGATTCCATACACCATTTTATTAAGAGATGATACGGCCCACCTGGCCAGGAGACGGCAATGACAGTTAAGAGAATGAACGAGGAGGACTTGACTCGAGCCCCAAATCCACAAACAGGTAGATACATACAATAACCTATGATAATACTTACATAACCATCCTAACAACGACCAGTTCTACCAAGGCAAATGCGAATGCAGTCTTCCCGCAGAGATAAGCGTAGACTTAAGTGTTTCATTAGCAACGCAGTTCAAGAATACTCAGTGAAGAACGTGAAGGCTCAACACCGTGACTGGAACTAAACACAAATAACCCTCTTCGGTCCGATTTGGACTTGTAAATGGGTCAAGTCAGACGAATCGTCGTCGTAAGTTCTCTTCTATGTGCGGGTTATTTGTATAATACTGGGACAATATTAGAATACAAGAACATATATCAAGGAAAAAGATCTTGGGGTGAGTATAATACCGAGCACATCTCCTGAGTCACACATTAATCAGATAACTGCTGAAGCATACGGGCGTCTTGCAAACCTAAGAATAGCGTTCCAATACCTCACTAAGGAATCGTTCAAGACTCTGTACACCATATACGTCAGGCCCATACTGGAGTATGCAGCACCAGTTTGGAACCCACACCTGGTCAAGCACGTCAAGAAACTAGAGAAAGTGCAAAGGTTTGCAACAAGACTAGTCCCAGAGCTAAGGGGATTGTCCTACGAAGAAAGGTTAAGGGAAATCGGCCTGAGGACAGGAGGGTTAGGGGAGACATGATAACGACATATAAAATACTGCGAAGAATAGATAAGGTGGACAAAGACAAGATGTTCCAGAGAGGGGACACAGAAACAAGGGGTCACAATTGGAAGTTGAAGACTCCTATGAGTCAAAGAGATGTTATGAAGTATTTCTTCAGTCATAGAGTTGTCAGGAAGTGGAATAACCTAGAAAGTGACGTAGTGGAGGCAGGAACCATACATAGTTTTAAGACGAGGTTTGATAAAGCTCATGGAGCAGGGAGAGAGAGGATCTAGTAGCAATCAGTGAAGAGGCGGGGCCAGGAGCTATGAATCGACCCCTGCAACCACAAATAGGTGAGTACACACACACACACACACACACACACAATACTGATTCAAAAGCTATAAGAGTAGACAAGAATAGCAGGGAAAGCACTACCGTGAATAAGGAAATATCTGACAGAAAGGAAAAACAACGAGTGTTGGTACATGACGCTATGTCAGAGTGGGTGCAAGTGACGAGCGGGGTTCCACAAGGGTCAGTCATAGGTCCGGTGCTGTTTCTTGTACATGTGAAGGACATGACGGAATGAACAGATTCAGATGTGTCTGTTCGCAGACGATATGAAGCTAATAAAGAGAATACAAGTAGACGAGGATCAGGTAGATCTACAAGGGAGATCTGGATAGGCTAGCCTAGGCTGACAAATGGTTCCTGGAGTTTAACTCCAAGTTCAAAGTCGTGAAGCTTGAGGGAGGACAAAGAAGACCGCAGACGGAGTTCAGGCTAGGGGGGGGGGGGATTCAAAGGATGCAAACCTCACTCAAGGAAAAGGGTCTTGGGGTTAGCATCATACAGAATTACAGATCACACCTCCCGAGGTGCGCATCAACCAAATAACCGCTGCAGTATGTGGACGCCTGGAAAACATTAGAATAGCATTTCAACATCTAAGTAAGGAAGTAAGGAGTGTTCACGACACTGTACACCGTGTACGTCAGGCCCGTAATGGAGTATGAAGCACCAGTATGCAACCCACACCTGGTGAAAAACATCAGTAAATTAGAGAACGTGTAAAAGTTTGCAACTAGACTAGTCCAATAGCTGGGTGACAGGAGGGACATGATAAGGACGTATAAAATACTGAGAGGAATTAACAAGATGGACAGGGCCAGAAAGTTTCAAAGATGGGACACAGGAACAAGAGGATACAATTTGAAGCTGAAAACTCAGATGAGTCACAGGGATGTTAGGAAGTTCTTCTTCAGCCTTAGGGTTGTCAGGAAATGGAACAATCTGGAGAATGAAGTAGTGGAGGCAGGATCCATACATGAGGAATGATAGGATTCTTGGAGCAGGGAGAGAGTAGACCTAGTAGCGACCAGTGACGAGGCGGGACCAACAGCTGTGACTCTACTCCTGCAACCGCAAATAGGTGAGTACAAACATACACACCCACACAGCGCACAGACCACACACACCCCACACAAATTCACGCACACCACACACACAATGTGTGTTAGTGAGGCGGGTTCTCTTGCGTGTCAGGTCTACAATATTACTTCATGGAAGATACTTTTGGCTGTATTGGATGAATAATACAAGTAATGTTTTGTACACGTCCTGGATGTTGACTGGCTGCTTGGCTGCTGCTAGCTCAGGTGCCAGGAACCAGGTGCCAGGTGCCAAGCGCCAGGTGCCAGTCAAAAATACGAACTCTAACAGCTGCCCAGACGTGGCACTACACATAATGAACAACGAATGTACAACACACACACACACACACTCACACACACACACACACAGGGGCCAGGAGCTATGACTCGACCCCTGCAACCACAACTAGGTGAGTACACACACACACACACATACACATCAAATAAATTCTGTTTTTTTATGTATCATTTCAACTTAAAAAAAAAAACGTACAAATCTAATTTACACAAAGTCCATTAAACTATGTTAACGCGATTATTGTAGCATCATCATTCTAGCAGGAAAGTGCTTCCTAAATCATTCTAACATCACTGCTACCTAAATTATGCCGTTATCAGCATCATGCTGATAACACTGTGCTACATAATTATATTAATGCTGAAACGCATCATATGCTGCTATTTTAAATTGGTAGAAAAATTCAGCTTTTGTTCATTATGCAAATGGGTAAGTACAACTAATTTTCTATGCATGGATCTTGCACGCAATGCTGCCACTGTTGACTTAGTTATATTTCTGAGGTTCCTCTGTCACTGTCAGGGTAATAAGAATATGAAAACATAAGAAGCAAGGAACTCTGCAGCAGGCCTACTGGCCCATGCAAGGCAGATCCAATTCTCCTACCGGCTTAAGCCAATGCCCTAACCTAGTCAGGTCAGATCACATTCACTTAAGGAAGGAGCATGGCACCTAACCTAGTAGCACAAGCTAGTCAGGTCTAACTCACACCCACCCACACCCACTCATGTATATATCTAACCTACTTTTAAAACTACACAACGTTTTAGCTTCTATGACAGTACTCGGGAGTTTGTTCCACTTATCCACAGCTCTATTACCAAACCAGTGCTTTCCTATATCCTTTCTGAATCTGAATTTTTCCAACTTTAAGCCATTGCTGTGAGTCCTGTCTAGCCTAGATATTTTCAGCACGCTATTTACATCCCCTTTATTTACTCCTGTTTTCCATTTATACACCTCAATCATATCCCCCTAATTCTACGCCTTACTAGAGAATGCAGATTCAGGGCCCTCAGTCTATCTTTATAGGGAAGATTTCTGATACATGGGATCAACTTTGTCATCGTCCTCTGTACGTTTTCCAGAGCATTTATATCCATTCTGTAATACAGTGACCAGAATGTGCAGCATAATCTAAATGAGGCCTAACCAAAGATATATAGAGTTGAAGAACAACCTGAGGACTTTCATTATTTATACTTCTTGATATGAAGCCAAGGATTTTTTTTAGCTTTATTGCGAACACTTATGCACTGTTGTCTTGGTTTTAGATTACTGCTAACCAGAACTCCTAAATCCTTTTCGCAATCAGTAATATTAAGATCTACATTATTTAGTTTATATGTGGCATGTTTATTTTCCTGTCCAACATTTAGAACTTTGCATTTATCTATATTAAACTGCATCTGCCTCTTCTCCGAACACTGCATCAGTCTATTCAAATCATCCTGGAGTGCTTTAATGTCCTCATTTGATTGAATTGGACGGCCTATTTTGGTATCATCAGCAAATTTGCTTATTTCGCTATTTATTCCCTCATCTTTGTCGTTTATGTAAATTGTGAACAACAAGGGGCCCAACACTGACCCCTGTGGAACACCGCTTGTAACGTGCTCCCATTCTGATTTTCCCCCATTTATGCAAACTCTCTGCTAACTATTTGTCAACCATGCATCTACTCAGGAAAACATTTCTCCTATTCCGTGTGCCTTAAGTTTCCTCAGTAGCCTCTGATGTGGAACTCTATCGAAAACCTTACTATAGTCCATATACACAATATTATATTCAGTGACTCACGAAATCGTAATGACACGATTGCAAACAAACCATTTATGGTTCGAATCCCACCCGTGGTATGGTTCATATTCAGTACCATGATCCACCTCCTCAAATACCTTAGTGCAAAAAGTTTGTAAATTCGTAAGACAGGAACGCCCCTTTGTAAAACCGTGCAGAGATTCATCAATCAATTTATGCCTTTCAAGATAGCTATGAATTGCCTCCGCAATAATTGATTCCATAAATTTTCCCACTATGGAGGTAAGGATTATTGAGTCTATAGTTCGAACCTAAGGACCTGTCACCTGCCTTGTAAATAGGTATTACATTTGCCATTTTCCACTTGTCTGGCACTATGCCAGTTTATAGTAATATATTGAAAAGATTAACCAAAGGTTTGCTAAGTTCCTCTTTACATTCCTTTAAAACTCTTGCAAACAGTTCATCAGGGCCTGGGGATTTGTTAGGTTTTAATTTCTCCATTTGCCTGAGGACCATGTCACTAGTTACCCCAATCGAGCATAGTTTTTATCGTCCTGTTCTACATAATTTATTATTTCTGGAATTTTGCTAGTATCTTCCTGAGTAAAAACTGAGAGGAAGTAAGTGTTAAAAAGTTCACACATATCCTTATCACTGTCAATGATCTTACCTGAGTTACTCTTAAGTGGGCCTATCTTGCCTATCTTGTCCCTAATCTTACTTCTGTATAACCCTTTTGGGTTAGTCTTCGAATCCCTTGCGTCTTTAGCCTCATAGTCCCTTTTTGCTTTTCTTTTTCCTTTTTATTAATTCTCTCTTTAATTGAATATATTGATTTCTTAAGTGCCCATCCCTCTTTTGATACGCCTATATATGCCTCTCTTTTGATCAGTGAGATGTTTTAATCTATTGTTTATCCATTTGAGATCATTTTTGTTAGATCTAATTTCCGTACTCGGAGCAAAAGTTGTCTGGACAGCTAGAACTACGCTCTGGAAAATATCATATTGGCTACCAACACCACCTACCTGACCCATAGTCAGGTATCCCAATTTAGCCCACCCAGGTAATTTCTCAGTCCCTTGAAGTCGGCCAAGCGGAAGTCTGGGACAGAGACTTGATTGCAGTTATCTGGGTAATTCCATGATATATTGAAACTAAGTGATTTGTGATCGCGTTTCCCAAGGTAATCATTAACCTCAAGATTTTTAATTAGTGATACTTTGTTGGCAAGAACCAAGTCAAGCAGGCTCCTCTAGTTGGTTCTATCACAAACTGTTTTAAAAGACAATCCTGAACCATATCAAGAAAGTCACTAGACTCAAGATTTCTTGTCACATTGTTCCAATCAGTTTGTCTAAAATTAAAATCTCCCATTAACACAACATTTTCATATCTAGACACCTTATGAATTTCGTCCCATATGAGCTTACTGAACTTCTAATCTTATATCTTGTCTTACAAAACAATTTAAATTATCTCTGACATACATCGCCACTCCACCACCCTTCCTGTTGACCCTATCAGTGTGGAATAGTTTATAACCCTGTATGTTGCATTCAAAAGGAATTTCTCTATCTTTCAAGTTGAACCAGGTCTCCGTTATAGCAATAATATCTATATTTACTACACTTGCAAGTAATCTTAGCTCTGTCTTATTTCTTAGACTCCTACTATTTGTATAGTAAACCTTAAGGGAGCTAGTCACTCGTTGCCCTCTACTATCTCTCTTTGTTTGTTGAACAAATGCATTGCCTTTACTAGCAACTTTATTTTGAATATTGTCTTTTAAACATATCCCTGAGGTACCCTGGTAATATCTGCTGTTTTCAACCCTAGTACTGCAGCCTGATTGTTTCCCACAAACACCCATACCTCTATAATCTCAATAGAATTGGCTAATGCAACCACACCAGCCCCAAAGAGATGAACCTCATCCCTTGTATACATATCACGTTTGCCATAGAATTTGTCCCAGTTATCAATGAATTGGAATGCAAGTTCCTTGCAGTACCTGTCTAGCCAGCAATTTATACTAATTGCTCTAGACATCCATTCATTGCCCACTCCCCTTCTAGGCAAGATGCTACTTATGACTGGGATCCCTCCCTTAGACCTGACTACATCTATGGCTGACCTGTACTTATCCAGCAGTTCCTGTCTCCTGCCCTTCCCGATGTCATTTCCACCAGCACTAAGACAGATAATGGGCTTGTTACCATTACCTGACATAATATTATCCAACCTGCTGACTATGTCACCAGCTCCTGGGAGGCACACACTGTCTGACCTTCCTATCTCTGTTACAAAAAGTACTGTCCATATATCTTACCTGAGAGACTCTCACAATCAGAATGTTCTTACCTTGATTAGCAGGGGTGTCAGTGGTACCTTAGCACCCGGTTCGCTGGTTGGGAGGCAGCCTATATGGGAGTGTGACATACGCCGAATAAATTGTAACATACATGCCACAGTTCCTCTCTTGGTAATACTGTCACTATCCGACAAACGAGTCGCGAGCGTCATTAATCATGCATGTATCATTTTTATCGCCAGTCAAGGAAACTGTAATCCCTAGCAAGGGTGTATTGGGATTAATGTACACATTAAGAGTATACGTTCTGTTTGTCTCAGTGCACTCATATGACAGATATTTACCTTTAAGAATCGCGTTGACCCCCGGAACCCTCTCCAGGTATACTCCAGGTATACCGGATGGGATTGACTCATACGTTTCATTGTTTACTGATAACGTAAAACTAATATGAATACAAACGGAAGAAGACAGAGTCGAGCTGCAGGTAGACTTGAACACATTGTACGAATGATCAAGTAAGTGGTTGCTGGAGTTCAACTCAGTCAAGTGCAATGCCATGAAAAATGGAGATGGAGAGAGGCAACTAGACAATACAGCTTGAGAGGTGAGTAACTTACTGTTAATTAATCGCGAAACATTTCCAGAACTGCATTCAGAAACCTTAATGAAGATTTTTGTTTTAGTAATCTCTGCACGACAAATGTAATCCTTAATATGGAATATGCAGCACCAGCATGGAGCCCTCACTTGATGTAGCCAAAGCGGGCCAAAGCAGCATGGGTTCGACTCCTTGGCTAGTAGCAGTGTTGTTATTGATCAATACCACTCGTTTGTGGGTACAATTATATAAAATACTGCTTGTTGGGCTAGTACACCAAACAGGGAGTTTAATGAAATTAGCTCAGAGGCATCCACACCACCGTATGTCCTCGGATGACGGGTACAACACCTAGCTTGAGGATTGTGTGGTCCCGTGAACTAGAGCGTCATGAGTTTCGCTAAACCATGAGGTGGGCCAAAGCAGCATGGGTTCGGCTCCTTGGCTAGTCGCAGTGTTATTATATATATATATATATATATATATATATATATATATATATATATATATATATATATATATATATATATATATATATATATATATATATATATCGTGCCGAATAGGGCAAACGAAAATTTGTGTATGCAGTAATTTAGCAAAAATGATTCTGAATCTAACGAAAAAAAATATATTGCATTGAGGTTGTTTATTATTAAATTATTGTAAGCTTATATAGAATATATTTAGTTTGATTAGGATAAATTAAATTGCGCTTGTAATAATAAAGTTAGGTGAGTTTCCTAATGTTCTTTTGGTACAAAATCTTTACTTTTTATATTACATAAATAAAAAAATATATTTTTTTAAATGTATAAGAGAAATTTTTAGAATGATCTTGATTTTAAATGAGTTCTTGGTAATTGCCCAATTTTACATAATCGGCACGACATATGCATATAGTGTGTGTGTGTGTTTGTACTCAGTTGTACTCCCCTAGTTGTGGTTGCAGGGGTCGAGTCATAGCTCCTGGCCCCGCCTCTTCACTGGCCGCTACTGGGTCACTCTCCCTGCGCCATGAACTTTATCATACCTCTTCTTAAAGCTATGTATGGAACCTGCCTCCACTACATCGCTTCCCAAACTATTCCACTTCCCGACCACTCTGTGACTGAAGAAATACTTCCTAACATCTCTGTGATTCATCTGAGTCTTCAACTTCCAACTGTGTCCCCTTGTTGCTGTATCCTATCTCTGGAACATTCTGTCTCTGTCCACCTTGTCAATTCCTTTCAGTATCTTATATGTCGTTATCATGTCCCCCCTATCTCTCCTGTCCTCCAGTGTCGTCAGGTCGATTTCCCTTAACCTCTCCTCGTAGGACATACCCCTTAGCTCCGGGACTAGTCTTGTTGCAAACCTTTGCACTTTCTCTAGCTTCTTTACGTGCTTGGCTAGGTGTGGGTTCCAGACTGGTGCTGCATACTCCAGTATGGGCCTAACGTACACAGTGTACAGGGTTCTGAACGATTCCTTATTAAGATATCGGAATGCTGTTCTTAGGTTTGCTAGGCGCCCATATGCTGCAGCAGTTATTTGGTTGATGTGCTCCTCAAAAGATGTTCCTGGTGTTATACTCACCCCAAGATCTTTTTCCTTGATTGAGGTTTGTAGTCTCTGGCTTCCCCCTAGACTGTACTCCGTCTGCGGTCTAATTGCCCTTCCCCATCTTCATGACTTTGCACTTGGTGGGGTTGAACTCCAGGAGCCAATTGCTGGACCAGGCTTGCAGCCTGTCCAGATCCCTCTGTAGTTCTGCCTGGTCCTAGTCCGATTGAATTCTTCTCATCAACAGGGACACTTCGGAGTCTATTCCTTCCGTCATGTCGTTCACAAATACCAGAAACAGCACCGGTCCTAGG
Source organism: Cherax destructor (assembly GCA_009830355.1). Taxonomy (NCBI): domain Eukaryota; kingdom Metazoa; phylum Arthropoda; class Malacostraca; order Decapoda; family Parastacidae; genus Cherax; species Cherax destructor. The sequence continues at coordinate 38,610 of WNWK01000372.1, read as the reverse complement.
ACTGACCCCTGTGGAACCCCACTCGTCACCGGCGACCACTCTGATACCTCACCACGTACCATGACTCGCTGCTGTCTTCCTGACAGATATTCTTTGATCCACTGTAGTGCCTTCCCTGTTATCCCTGCCTGGTCCTCCAGCTTCTGCACTAATCTCTTGTGTGGAACTGTGTCAAACGCCTTCTTACAGTCCAAGAATATGCAATCTACCCACCCTCTCTCTCTTCTCTTACTGCTGTCACCCTGTCGTAGAACTCCAGTAGGTTTGTGACACAGGATTTCCCGTCCCTGAAACCGTGTTGGCCGTCGTTGATAAGCTCATTCCTTTCTAGGTGCTCCACCACTCTTCTCCTGATAATCTTCTCCATGACTTTGCATACTATACATGTCAGTGACACTGGTCTGTAGTTTAGTGCTACGTTTCTGTCTCCTTTTTTTAAAAATTGGAACTACATTTGCTGTCTTCCATACCTCAGGTAGTTGCCCTGTTTCGATAGACGTGTTGAAGATTGTTGTTAGTGGTACACATAGCTCCTCTGCTTCCTCTCTCAGGACCCACGGAGAGATGTTATCCGGCCCCATCGCCTTTGAGGTATCTAGCTCGCTTAGTAGCCACTTCACTTCCTCCTAAGTGTGTGTGTGTGTACTCACCTATTTACTCACCTATTTGTGGTTGCAGGGGTCGAGTCATAGCTCCTGGCCCCGCCTCTTCACTGATTGCTACTAGGTCCTCTCTCTCTCTCTCCTGCTCCACGAGCTTTATCAAACCTAGTCTTAAAACTATGTATGGTTCCTGCCTCCACTATGTCGCTTTCTAAGCTATTCCACTTCCTGACAACTCTATGACTGAAGAAATACTTCCTAACATCCCTTTGACTCATAGGAGTCTTCAACTTCCAATTGTGACCCCTTGTTTCTGTGTCCCCTCTCTGGAACATCTTGTCTCTGTCCACCTTATCTATTCCTCGCAGTATTTTATATGTCGTTATCATGTCTCCCTAACCCTCCTGTCCTCTAGTGTCGTCAGGCCGATTTCCCTTAACCTTTCTTCGTAGGACAATCCCCTTAGCTCTGGGACTAGTCTTGTTGCAAACCTTTGCACTTTCTCTAATTTCTTGACGTGCTTGACCAGGTGTGGGTTCCAAACTGGTGCTGCATACTCCAGTATGGGCCTGACGTATATGGTATACAGAGTCTTGAATGATTCCTTAGTGAGGTATTGGAACGCTATTCTTAGGTTTGCCAGCCGCCCGTATGCTGCAGCAGTTATCTGATTGATGTGTGCCTCAGGAGATGTGCTCGGTATTATACTCACCCCAAGATCTTTTTCTTTGAGTGAGGTTTGCAGTCTTTGGCCACCTAGACTATACTCTGTCTGCGGTCTTCTTTGCCCTTCCCCGATATTCATGACTTTACATTTGGCAGGGTTAAATTCAAGGAGCCACTTACTGGACCAGGCTTGCAGCCTGTCCAGGTCTCTTTGTAGTCCTGCCTGATCCTCGATTGATTTGATTCTTCTCATTAACTTCACATCATCTGCAAATAGTGACACTTCTGAGTCTACCCTTCCGTTATGTCATTCACATATACCAAAAACAGTACAGGTCCTAGGACTGACCCTTGTGGAACTCCACTCGTCACAGGTGCCCACTCTGACATCTCGTCACGTACCATGACTCGTTGTTGCCTCCCTGTCAGATATTCTCTGATCCATTGCAGTGCTTTTCCTGTTACGTGTGCCTGATCCTCTAGCTTTTGCATTAATCTCTTGTGAGGAACTGTGTCGAACGCCTTCTTGCAGTCCAAAAAAATGCAGTCTATCCACCCCTCTCTCTCGTGTCTTACTTCTGTTACCTTGTCATAAAACTCCAGTAGGTTTGTGACACAGGATTTTCCTTCCCTGAAACCGTGCTGGTTGTCGTTTATAAGCTTGTGTCTTTCTAGGTGCTCCACCACTCTCCTCCTGATGATCTTCTCCATGACTTTGCATACTATACACGTCAGTGACACAGGTGTGTGTGTGTGTGTGTGTGTGTGTGTGTGTGTGTGTGTGTGTGTGTGTGTGTGTGTGTGTGTGCACATTTACATACTTGCCGTGAGCTCATATTTCTGTACCTTACCATCTCTTGGCACATGGCTCAATTTTTTGGTTCATACTTATGTGATTGTTCATAACCACTCAGCACTGCTTGTGAGCCTTTGACTAGTCACACAGTGTGGAGAGTGATGTAGTGGAGGCGGGATCCATACATAGCTTTAAGAAAAGGTGCGATAAAGCTCTTCGAGCAGGGAGAGTGTGGACCTAGTAGCGACCAGCGAAGAGGTGGAGTCAAGAACTGTGAATCGACCCTTGCGACATACAAATAGGCGAGTACCATTCTTACGTTGAATGTGGTAAACACCTTGAGTATGGTTGGTGATCACTCTTATGGTGGTTTTTGGTGGAGCAGGTTTCTATTTTATTGGGGTTGGAGGTCACCTTTGTGATGCCTTTGTGCTCCTACTCCTCCTCCCACTTCCTCCTTTATCCTCGTCTTCAATTTCACCACCAACTTCTCGCCTCCTCCTTGAACTTCCCATTTCCTCCCGCCTCCAACTTCGTGTTAGTTCTCAAGTCAGCCGACACATCAAGTCCACAGTGTTACCAGCCTCACTTAAATTAGCTTACCAACTCCTCGTGTCCGACTATCCCCCAGTGGTGTACTGTCCTCGAATCCAACTATCCCTCAGTTTTATACTGTCCTCGAGTCTATCCCCTCAGTCTTGTACTGTCCTCGAGTCTAACTTTCAGTCAGTCTTGTACTGTCCTCGAGTCTAACTTTCCCTCAGTCTTGTACTGTCCTCGAGTCTAACTTTCCCTCAGTCTTGTACTGTCCTCGAGTCTAACTTTCCCTCCGTCTTGTACTGGCCTCAAGTAAAACTATCAGTAGTCTTGTATTGTCCTTGTGTCCAGCTATCAATAGTCATGCATTGCCCTCGTGTCCAACTATATATAGTCCTGTACTGTCCTCGTGTCCGACTATTTAATAACCTTGTATCGCCCTCGTGTCTGTTCACTTATCATCCTTATATTTTCCCCATGTCCATGTATAAAACGTTCTGTGTTGTCTCATTATCCCTAAGTCTTCAACTGTCCACGTTTCCAGTGATCCTTACCATTTCCATTGTCATCATTCCGTATGTCTCTCAGCTGGTCTCAGACCATGTCTCTTAAATTGGGAAGGAAAAGCCGGAAGAATAAGTAAGATCCATTAGAATACACAGGAAAATGTGAGAAACAAATATGCTGTATGTAAGCAGAAGTTTCTAAGAATAAACAAGAAAAATATAGGGATACGATCACGACGTATAAAATACCCTAGTACGTAGACGTAGTAAATCCGGGCCTCCTTCTCAGTGATGTAACAAGAAAATGATTGTACCAGAGTTCTGCTGGCTTACTGGTCATTGTTCAGTGGAGTTTCAGGTTCTAAGACCAAGACCTTCTACTGTCTTACTGGTTCTTGTTCAGTGTAGTTTCTGGTCCAAAGACCAAGACCTGCTGGCTTACCAGTCCTCGTCATAAAAATTTAAAAGATCACATCACATAATAAACAAAGAAAGACCAAACAACAGAGTTCATGGATCTTCTTGCCAAATATTCTGAATAAATTATTAAAAATATAATTTGCTTGGGAGTTCTCGAAGGTGCTTCTGTGTCCACTGGGTGCTGCTGCTGTATAACTTAGGTGCTGTTGTATTCAGTGTGTGCTGCAGTATACAGTGGGTGATGTGTCCACAGGGGTTCTCTTCTGTCCAGTTGGTGCTGCTACATCCAGTGGGTGTTGCTACATTTATTAGGTGCTGTTGTGTCCAGTGGGTGATGTTACATTCTGCGCGTGCTGTTGTTTCCAGTAGGTGCTGCATTGTCCATTGGGTGCTGTTGTTTCCAGTGGAGTCTGTTGAGTCTAGTAGGTGGTGGCGCATCAAGTGGGTGCTGCTGCATCCAGTGGATGCTGCTGTGGCCAGTGGGTGCTGCTGTGTACAGTGGGTGCTGCTGCGTTCAGTGGGTGACGCAGTGTCCAGTGGGTACTGATGTCTCCAGTGGATGCTGTTGAGTCCATTGGGTGCTATTATTTTCAGTGGGTTCTGTTCTGTCCAGTGGGCGCTGCTGCATCCAGTGGGCGCTGCTGCATCCAGTGCATACTGATGCATCCAGTGGGTGCTGCTGCGTCCAGTAGGTGGTGTTGAGTCCAGTGACTGCTGATGTGTCCAGTGGGTGCTGTTGTGTCCAATGGAAGCTGGTACATCCAGTGGTTGCTGCTGCATCAAGTGGGTGCTGCTGTGTCAAGTGGGTGGAGCTGTGTCCAGTGGGTGCTGCTGTGTCCATTGGATGCTGTTGCGTTCAGTGGATGCTGCTGCATCCAGTGGGTGCTGCTGCGTAAAGTGGGTGCTGATGTGTCCAGTAGATGTTGCTGTGTCAAGTGGGTGCTCCTGTGTCAAGTGGGCGCTGCTGTGTCCAGGGGGTGCCGCTGTGTCCAGTGGGTGCTGCTGTGTCCAGTGCTTGTAGTGTCAAGTGAGTGTTGCTGTGTTCAGTGGGTGCTGCTGTGTCCAGTGAGAGCTGTTGTGTGCAGTGGGTGCAGCTGTGTCCAGTGAGTGCTGCTATGTCTAGTGGGTGCTACTGTGTCCAGTGAATGCTACTGTGTCCAGTGGGTGCTGCTGTGTCCAGTGAGTGCTGCTGTGTGCAGTGGGTGCAGCTGTGCCAGTGGGTGCTGCTGTGTCCAGTGGGTGCTGCTGTGTTCAGTAAATGCTACTGTGTCCAGTGGGTGCTGTTGTTTCTACTGTGTGCTGTTGTGTCCAGTGGGTGCTGTTGTGTCCAGTGGGTGTTGATGTGTTCAGCGGGTGCTGTTGTGTCCAGTGGTTCTAGTGGCCAGTAAGTGCTGCTGTGTCCAGTGGGTGCTGCTGTGTCCAGTGGGTGCTGCTATGTCCAGTTGGTGCTGTTGTGTCCAGTGGGTGCTGCTGTGTCCAGTGGGTGCTGATGTGTCCAATGGGTGCTGATGTGTCCATTCTGTGTTGCTGAGTCCAGTGGGTGCAGATGTGTTCAGTGGGTGCTGTTGTGTCCCGTGAGTGCTGCTTCGTCCAGTTGGTGCTGCTGTGTTCAGTGGGTGCTGTTGTTTCCAGTGGGTGTTATTGTGTCCAGTTGTTGCTGGTGTGTCCAATGGGTGCTGCTGTGTCCAGTAGGTGCTGCTGTGTCAAGTGGATGCTGTTGTGTCTAGTGGGTGCTGCTGTGTCCATTCTGTGCTGCTGAGTCCAGTGGGTGCATATGTGTTCAGTGGTGCTGTTGTGTCCCGTGAGTGCTGCTGTCCAGTTAGTGCTGCTGTGTTCAGTGGGTGCTGCTGTGTCCAGTGGGTGTTATTGTGTCCAGTTGGTGCTGGTGTGTCCAATGGGTGCTGCTGTGTCCAGTAGGTGCTGCTGTGTTCAGTGAGTGCTTCTGTGTCCAGTGGGTTCTGCTGTGTCCAGTGGGTTTTGTTGTGTCCAGTGGGTACTGCTGTGTCCAGTGGGTGCTGCTGTGTCCAGTGGGTGCTGTTGTGTCCAGTGGCTGCTGTTGTGTCCAGTGGGTGCTGTTGTGTCTAGTGGTTGCTGCTGTGTCCAATATTAGCTGATGTGTTCAGCGGGTACTGTTGTGTCCATTGGTTGTAGTGTCCAGTGAGTGCTGCTGTGTCCAGTGAATGCTTCTGTGTCCAGTGGGTGCTGCTGTGTCCAGTGGGTGCTGCTGTGTCTAGTGGATGCTCTGGTGTGCAATGAGTGCTGCTGTGTTCATTGAGTGCTGCTGTGTTCAGTGAGTGCTATTGTGTTCAGTGGGTGCAGGTGTGTCCAATCGGTGCTGCTGTCCAGTAGGTGCTGCTGTGTCCAGTGGGTGCTGCTGTGTTCAGTGGGTGCTGATGTGTTCAATGGGTGCTCTTGTGTGCAGTGAGTGCTGCTGTGTCCATTGGGTACTACTGTGTTCAGTGGGTGCTGCTGTGTCCAGTGGGTGCTATTGTGTCCAATGGGTGTTGGTGTGCCCATTGGATGCTGCTGTGTCCAGCAGATGCTGCTGTGTCCAGTTGGTGCTGCTGTGTTCAGTGGGTGCTGCTGTGTCCAATGGTTGCTGATGTGTCCAGTGGGTGCTGCTGTGTTCAGTGAGGGCTGCTGTGTCCAGTGGGTGCTGCTGTGTTCAGTGGTGCTGCTGTGTTCAGTGGATCTTGTTGTATCCGGTGGGTGCTGCTGTGTCCAGTGTGTGTGCTGCTCTATCCTGTGGGTGCTGCTGTGTTCAGTGGTTGCTGCTGTGTCCAATGGGTGCTGTTGTGTACAGTGGGTGCTGTTGTGTCCAGTAGGTGCTGCTGCATCCAGTGGGTGCTGCTGTATCCAGTGAGTGCTGCTGTGTTCAGTGGATCTTGTTGTATCCGGTGGGTGCTGCTGTGTCCTGTGGGTGCTGATGTGTCCAGTGACATTTATGAGACTAGAGACTAGAGAGCTCCCAACCTCTATCCTGTTGCTCAAACAATGTTGTTATTGCCTTCCTGCTGCCTAGGAAACATTGAGGAAGGCAACATATACTCTGTGTGTGTGTGTGTGTGTGTGTGTGTGTGTGTACTCACCTAATTGTACTCACCTAATTGGGGTTGCAGGGGTCGAGACTCAGCTCCTGGCCCCGCCTCTTCGCTGTCCGCTACTGGGTCTCTGCTCTCCCTGCTCCATGAGCTTTATCATACCTTATCTTAAAACTATGTATGGTTCCCGCCTCCACTATATCGTTCGCTAGACTATTCCACTTCCTGACTACTCGGCTGAAGAAATGCTTCCTAACATCCCTTTGACTCATCTGAGTCTTCAGCTTCCAGTTGTGCCCCCTTGTTTCTGTGTTCCCTCTCTGGAACATCCTGTCACTATCTACCTTGTCAATTCCCCCCAGTATTTTGTATGTCGTTATCATGTCTCCTCTAACCCTTCTATCCTCCAGTGTTGTTAGTCCTATTTCCCTCAACTTTTCTTCATAGGACAGTCCCCTGAGTTGTGGAACTAGCCTTGTCGCAAACCTTTGCACTTTCTCTAATTTCTTGACGTGCTTGACCAGGTGTGGGTTCCAGACTGGAGCTGCATACTCTAGTATGGGCCTTACGTACACGGTGTACAGTGTCTTCAACGATTCCTTGTTAAGATAACGGAACGCTAATCTTAGGTTTGCCAGTCGCCCATATGCTACCGCAGTAATCTGGTTGATGTGTGTTTCCGGAGACGTGCTTGGCGTTATACTCACCTCAAGGTAGCCTTTGTCCACCTAGCCTGTACTCTGTCGGCGGTCTTCTTTGCCCTTCTCCGATCTTCATGACTTTGCATTTGGTGGGATTAAATTCGAGAAGCCAGTTGCTAGACCAGATGTCAAGCCTGTCCAGGTCTCTTTGAAGTCCTGCTTGGTCTTCATCCGATGCGATTCTCCTCATTAATTTCACATCATCTGCGAACAGAGACACTTCTGAGTCTATCCCATCCGTCATGTCATTCACATATGTGTGTGTGTTTGTATATGTGTGTGTGTGTGTGTGTGTGTGTGTGTGTGTTTGTATGTGTGTGTGTGTTTGTATGTGTGTGTGTGTGTGTGTGTACTCACCTATTTGTACTCACCTATTTGTGGTTGCAGGGGTCGAGCCATAGCTCCTGGCCCCGCCTTTTCACTGATTGCTACTAGGTCCTCTCTCTCCCTGCTCCATGAGCTTTATCAAACCTAGTCTTAAAACTATGTATGGTTCCTGCCTCCACTATGTCGCTTTCTGGGCTTTCACTTCTGACAACTCTATGACTGAAAATATTCTCATCCTTGACTCATGAGTCTTCAACCAATGTGACCCCTTGGTTTTGTGTCCCCTCTCTGGAACATCTTGTCTCTGTCCACCTTATCTATTCCTCGCAGTATTTTATATGTCGTTATCATGTCTCCCCTAACCCTCCTGTCCTCTAGTGTCGACAGGCCGATTTTCCTTAACCTTCTCGTGGACATCCTTGCTCTGGGACTAGTCTTGTTGCAACCTTGCACTTTCTCTAATTTCTGACGTGTGTGTGCTGTACTCACTAATGTACTCACTAATTGTGGTTGCAGGTCAGACTCAGCTCCTGGCCCCCCTCTTCGCTGTCTGCTACTGGGTCTCTGCTCTCCTGCTCCATGAGCTTTATCATACCTTGTCTTAAACATGTATGGTTCCTGCCTCCACTATATCATTCTCTAGTCATTCCACTTCCTGACTACTCTGTGGTGAAGAAATGTTTCGACATCCCTTTGACTCATCTGAGTCTTCAGCTTCCAGTTGTGTCCCTTGTTTCTGTGTTCCTCTCTGAAACAACCTGTCACTATCTGTGTGTGTGTGTGTGTGTGTGTGTGTGTGTGTGTGTGTTTGTGTGTTAGTTAGTTACCATTTTGTCCTAGGCACATGTCGATTAGACACTAGGCCTGTTGTATGTATGTGTGTGTGTGTGTGTGTGTGTGTGTGTGTGTGTGTGTGTGTGTGTGTGTGCATTGTGTGTGTGTGTTTGTGTGTTAGTTACCATTTTGTCCTAGGCACATGTCGATTGACACTAGGCCTGTTGTATGTATGTGTGTGTGTGTGTGTGTAACGAAACACTTCGAAATGTTTCTGCCCCACGGGAATGAACCCGGGCCCTCCGTGCGTGAAGCAAGAGCGCTAGCCACCATGCAAATCGTGTGTGTGTGTGTGTGTGTGTGTGTGTGTGTGTGTGTGTGTGTGTGTGTGTTTGTATATGTGTGTGTTTTACCACCTATTGTGGATGCAGGGTCAGTCACAGCCCCGGCCCCGCCTTTCACTGCACTGGGTCCTCCCTGCCATGAGCTTTATCATACTCTTTTTATGCTAGTAGGGACTGCCTGTGTGTGTGTGTACCACTAATTGTACCCCCTATTGGTGCAGGCGAACTGCTCCTGGCCCCACTCTGCTGTCTGCTACTGGGCTCTGCTCTCCCTGCTCCATGAGTTTATCAACTGTTAAACTGTATGGTCCTGCCCTATCATTCAGTCCATTCACTTCCTGACTACTTGTGTGAAGAAATGTTTTGACATCCCTGTGCTCATCTGAGTTTCAGCTCAGTTGTGTCTTGTTTCTGTGTTCCTCTCTGAAACAACCTGTCACTATCTACCTTGTCAATTCGCAGTATTTTGTATGTCGTTATCATGCTCCTGACCCTTCTTTCCCCCAGTGTTGCTAGTCTATTCCCTCAGCCTTTCTCATAAGACAGACCCTGAGTTGTGGAACTAACCTTGTCGCATAACCTTGCACTTTCTCTAGTTTCTTGATGCCTTGACCAGTGTGGGTTCCAGACGGGTGTGCATACCTAGTGGCCTGACTGTGTGTGTGTTTGTATGTGTGTGTGTGTGTGTGTGTGTGTGTGTGTTTGTATGTGTGTGTGTGTGTGTGTGTATGTGTGTTTGTATGTGTGTGTGTGTGTATGTGTGTTTGTATGTGTGTGTGTGTGTGCTGGAGCTTCCTTGGCAATGTTAGGAACACTCCCTCACCTCCACGTTTTACTCTTTCCAGTTTTAAATCTCCCTAAGAACCACCCCCCTCCCCCCCCAAAAAAAATACAAGTTTTACCGTGTTCATGGATCATCATCGTCTCTAGTTTGCATCTGTTTCCTCCTTGTATCGTGTCCTGGCTTTCATCTACCCCAACTTGTACCAGGTCCTCTTCTCGTTGATCCAGTCATTGTCCTTTGTGTCTATTTCTCGCAGCATTTTATACGTCGTGATCATATGTCTGCATTAACATCTTCTTACTAGGGCTGTCACATTCATTTTTTTTTTTGGGGGGTATCGTATATACCTTGACTAATCTTACTACGAAATTTTGAAAATACTCAAAATTTTGCACATACTTATTAAGTCTGAGTTTCATGATGGGGCTACGTACTTCATAATGGACCTTAAGTATGACGCATGAACTTTACTAAATAATGTGTTTCTAAGATTTGCTTCCCTGGCATGTGATTCCGATGTTATCCGGTGTTATCTCTTCATTCATATGTAACGATTATGATCCTGTGGTCGTTTTCTGTTGTACTTTTTTCTCCCCTTGGGCTGTACTCTGTTTCAGGTCTTTCTTCTCCTTTTCAGATTCTCATCGCCTTGCATATACTGGGGTTGAATTCCAATTGCCAGTTTTCTTTCCTACTTTCTAGCTAACCTACGTCACTCTGGAATATCTTTGTCTTCCACTACCTGTAAACAAAGACACACATGATTCACTAACTCTGCCGTTTTTGTTCTGTATGTCTCCTCTCATGAACGTCGGGGCCACATGTGTTCTGTTGAAGAGCCTTGTTATAGAACCGCTCAATATTCCTGCTGCTCTTTTCAGTATCCATATTGACAGTTTGTCAGGAGTCAACACTCTTGTTGTGATTTATTCATTTAGTAAATTTCCGTTTCCTCCTTCGTAGCTTGAGTGATTTCAAGGTTCTGCTATTGGGTAATTTCCCATGCTCTATTGTAAATACTTATTCATTCTGTTAAGTTGCTCACTTTCTTTATTATCTTCTTCAGTAGATCTTCTCTCAAGACGTCTAATCTTATTACCTGTTCCTTTTCCGTCATTTTCTTTTTGTTATTATGAAGGTGTTTCTTTTCTGTTTAAGACTTAGCTGCAACGTCACTTTCAATTTGCCTCTCTGCCTTCCTCCTTAGTCTCATGAAGTTAGTTCTGGGTCTTTTACTTGTTTCTTTGTTTTCTGCTGTTTCCTGAGCTTTCTATTTGCTCTAAGTATTTTCAGTCCTCTTCTTTGTTTCTATGTATTCCTTGTTAACCACGGACTCTCCCTTAGTTTGTCTTATTCATTTTCCCTCTCACTTGTGAATTTCTTCTTCACTTCCCTGCACTTTTGTCAGTCGCATCAAACATCAATTATGTAGTCTTTCCAACTAGTTCTCTTTCACAATTGATATATATCATGAAGTTTCTCATTGTTTCATAGTCTCCCTTTAGCAGACTGGTTTGTACTGCGCCTCTCCCTCTATTCCTCTCTCAGTCTTTCTTCCCGTTTGTAATCAGTGGGTCTTTTTTACACGATTTTTTTCCTCTGCGTCGTGTTCGCTTAACGTGAAGACGAGACTGAGTCTCGCAGGTTCGTCTCTCATAATTTCATCATTTTCTTCCCATGTTATTTCAGGATGCTTATCATGAGCTTCAGTGAGCCTTACTTCCCACGACTCCGGTACCCCGTGGGAGTGTCAGTCTTCCTCCCAGTTGATGTCCTGATGGTTTCAGTCTCCTAGAAACGTAAGTTCGTAAGTTTTGCTGGTTTCCTGCTGCTCTATTTATTATATTTATCGTCACTTTGTTTCTCTCATCATACTCTTCCTCTGATCTTTTGTATTTCAGTGCCGGACTGTTTACCACGGCCACCGCAACCTTAACCACTGCTGCCGTTACTGTCTTTGATCTGACCTGTTTCCTGGTTTGTCAGTTCCTCAAAGCTCCTTTGTTATTTTTAATAGGAGTGCCACCCCACCTCCTTCCCCAACCTCTCACTACTTCCACAAAACTTGGAAATCATCAGGGAAAATTGCATTTGTTTTATTATACTCGTGAACTTTGTCTCCACCACTGCAATGATATCTGGGCTGTCTTATGTTATTGCTTCTTCCAGCTCATCACTTCTTTCAGCTCCCTTCTCTGAGATACCATCTACATTTGTACGTCAGACTTTGATTTTTGTATCCTGAACAAATCTCTGAGCCAAGAGACAAGATGTACTGTTTTATTTAGGAAATGGACAGAGGTGCGATTATGGTGGGAGCTGAACATTAGCATGGGGTGGGAGACGTAAGGGCTGTTGAGGGGCAAGTCTTGATATTTGGGGTGTGGTGGGAGGGAAGGGTTGAAGGGAAGAGGGATGTCATGAGTATCTGACGGGAAAGGCGCTTGGTATCTATACTGGAAGATCTACGACAGCCAATCACCGGTAACCTATTGTTATCCAATAGAAATCATCTGTTACAATAATCACACAGTCAAGTTTCAGACAACACACAACCACTCTAATCATTCAAAAGTCTTAACTTATTGATCTCATTAAATATTCACAATTGCTACTGTGCATTTTACATATACAGGACACTTAGAACGAACTTCACCCCAGCGTTTCGACTCTTAGTGAAGAACTGCAACAGAACACATAGACATATTACCTCGGTATACCTCGTCTTTGAATCAACCTGCCTAGGACCTCGATGCAAATAAAAGGCCCTAAAATTTGAAACCCTCCTTCTGGAAGATGCAAAAAAAAATCCCTATTAGCCATCTGCTTTAAAAGCATAATTAAATAACACCACCTTCATCTGACCTAAATTCTGCGTAAACTAATTATGTTGAAGCCCAATTTATCAACAGCTATCCTGTTTTTCCACATATTTGCATTCATATTGTTCTCACTATCACCAATATGTTTTAACATGTGTAATAACCACAACAAATATTATAACAAATTGTTTTGAAAAGCAGAAAATATCATAAAGCCTAATATCAAGCATTGCAAACTATTGCATTCTTGTAAAGCAACTTTAAATAATTGTCCAGTAGTTATTAGTTATTTTATAGGCTACCCTAATGGTCGGACATTGGCATTCTTTATATAAAATGCCAATAATATCCTCTAATCCTATGTCAATTGTTTACTTTTTAGAAATAAAAATATTAACATTATTAATTTTATTATTTTTGTAGTAATGGTAGCGTAATTTTATAGCACAAATGGGGACACTGTTGTGGCACTGTTGTGGCATTAGTGGGGCACTATTTGACGCTAGTGTGGCGCTAGTGTTGCTGGAGAAACCTCAGTGGTGGGTGGACGGGAGATCAAGCCTCCACAATTTCATGAGTTGAAAAACTCACAGGGGTTTTCCGCTTCACATAAAAATAAATAAATAAAAAATAATACAACCTTTCTTCTTCCCGGTTCTTTCTCCCTCTCTTCTTTCTTCCTCTTTCTGACTTCTAATGCAGGTTCGTCTTTATGTAGACGTTGTTGAATTGATTGAGCCTTTCAGAGCTGATCTTGCCTCCATCACTAACTCCTTCGTTTCTTTTGTTGCAAACTGGACACGAAATGGACTATTTTTGTCCCTGACATAAGGCCCTATTCTTAGCAAATAACACGAATTTGCTTTCACTGCTCTTGCTGCATCGATCTCGTAGTACAGAGGCTCCTTCATATCGCCACTCTCATTCCCTCGACGTTTCGTTCAGTTTCCTTCACAGATCTCCACAAGATTAAATGCAGTAGAATGTTCTCTAGGAGATTCATATTGTTTTCTGGCAACTCTCACATGTGTCCTGAAACTCCCCTCGTGTTGTCTCTTCTTTACCCCTAACTTCTACCTCCAGCTTTCACATTTTTCTTTTTTGTTTTATCTGGTTTTAACTGTACCTTCTTCCGTCGTCCCATTATAATAATTTTGCTCCCCCTGATTTCTTTCCCATCTCTCTCCTTAAATTTTCAAGTTCTAATCTCAGTTATATAATATCATTGTTCATTGAGCGTAATTTCATCCCACCTCATACTATTATTTCTCTGAATTCACCTTCTGCCCACCTTGATTTTTACTTTATTAAATGTATCCTCTTATTTAAAGGACTTTAATGCTCTTTATTTACCCAGTCTTCAAAGACTGTGCTAATAAAATCAAGCTATCAGAAAGCACCTTGTTCAGAAGCAATTCCATCCTCTCTGCCTCACAAACTCTACGTACTTGGCTTCAAGTCCCCAGTATCATTTGTCTCACTGATCGTTTCGTGTCTTTTCTTTCTAGTTGAAGTCATGCCAGCCCCTCCAAATGGAGGGTTGTTGGTCGCTTCCTTTTTCCCCTACCTTACACAACTCTCCGAGTGACAGCCAATCCCAGGTGCTGCCAGCTGGTCAGGCAACATTTCTCGTTTCTCCTGAAGCAGTACTAAGGGATTCCACCTTTCCAAACACCGACAGTGGTGGTGATAATGACAAACTTCCTGGGGACCTGAAATTTATGTATGCCTTTTGTCTCATTGACATTCGATCAGGTCATTTAAATTAGGTTATTTCTAAGGCTGCTGCTAGTAATCTAAGGTGGCGACTTATTCTTCTCTGACCTCACTGTGCTAGTAGATGAGTACACGTAGGCCAGCAGGCTCACTTCAGAGCCGCTCTCTACTTAAGTTCTTCATCCTTCACTAAGAATTTTCAGTTTTAATGTCATTCCTCATGTTACACTTTAACCCTATTGCATCTATTACAAAAGCCAACTCACGTAAAAATTTGCAGTCCGGTCTCACGTCTCCCTCAAAAGTATTCACTGTGTCCTGCACGCTGAAGGCTCTGGGAAAAAGCGCTTTGAAACGCTGAGCCTTGACATGCACGTCCGACCTCTGTCAAGGCCTAACTAATTGGTGTGTGTGTGTATATATATGTGTGTGTGTGTTTGCGTTGGTGTATTTGTCTGCCTGCGTATCTATCTTTCGGTCAGTCTATGTTTGCATGCTTGCTAGCACATAATGGACAAGAAAACATAATGATTTGTCATCGTGGGAGTTGAGAGTACCGTTCGTGAAGTACGTCCATGGCAGTCAATAACTCGTATACTACTGGAAGTAATAACCTTCGCGTCCAGTGATCACATGTTTGCTTTTTATAGACCATCAACACGAACACATGAAGCCTCTCCTTGAAGGTAAATAACTTGTCACCGATCTCTACCACCTTAACAATATTGTACGCTCTTTCACTATGCATTTAGAATTTTTACACAGCATAATTTACAGGAACTGTTATCCTTCTTCAGTTCTTTTCAACGCCAGAACCGTTTTACGGTATTCTACCACCTCTCAGGATCCTACCTATGAAAATCAGCTGAAACCCTTCTGGTACCTATTTATTACTAGGTGAACAGGTAGAGCATGTGATAGGAGACTGCCCATAAATCTTGCCTTGCCCAGGATGCCACTAACTACAGTCGAATAATACCCATGTACCTATTTGACAAACAGTTATAAGGAAACTCCCCTAAATGTCTCTCGTTTTACCTGTGACCAATCTCTTGGCGCAAGGTCAATCACGCTGTTTGTGCTCTTGGCCCGCAGGCCCACATAACCATTACAAGCCGTCTAATCCGGCACCTGTCAAAGGAAACTGTTCAGCTTCTTGAAAACTTCTACCATCGTTTCGGCAATATTTAATATATCTGCTGGTAATATGTTGGAAAGCTTAGACCACGGATATTAACATAACTTTTCTAATTGTACTCATAACTTCCCTACTCGTCATTGAGTTTATTCCAAACTTTCTTCTATAACTTCTTTTATTATATTATAGCAGTTTGCATGTTAAGGATCAGGACTTTAAGTACTTTCCATGTACATATTATCAGGTATATCTCTCTCTTCTCGACTCCAGGGATAACAATCCAAGTGAGTTGAGGTATTCCCAATAACTTTTATTTTTTTATTCTGTACAGGCAGTATACGACCTCTGTACATTTGCCAGTTCTGTTATTTATACTGCCTCTTAAGGAGCTGTGAGCACAGAACAATATTCAAATCGTGAGAGCACAAGTGACTTAAAAGTGTCATTGCTTCTCTTGTTTTGAAAGTTTCCGTTATCTATCCTGTTGTTTTCCCACTTTTCTTACGTTTCTAGTGTTTCCCAAATCACAGATCTTCTAACATAATTATTCCTAAGTCTTTTACCGTTTATTTTTACGCTCTGTGATATGTTCTGACTACGTTCTGTAAACTACAGTAGTGTGCAAATTAATTGTGATTGGAGTAAATTTTGTGATATTGTCATAAGATATCTTAGTTTGCAGCTTAATTTAGTTTCGGTTCTTTTATTTTCATAATAGTTTGCTATTCTCGTCAGTGCTAGAACAGCTGTTGTTGTGTAAGGCTAGTTCTGCAAGTGTGCTCTCAGAGTGAATGTGGTTTCGCCAAATTCTTCCCTTCAGATCTTGATTACTGCTGAAATTCATGGTAGATACTACATCTAAAAAGTTTGCAAGAATTTTACCTCTTAGAAAACACGATGATTTTAGTATCAGACAGATCTCGGAAAATTTGAGCCTAGCAAAGTCAACTGTTGGTCGAGTTCTGAAGAAATATGATGACATTGGTGATTGTCGAGCACTGCGTCGAGGAATATGTGAAAGAAAACGGAAGACAACACCTCACGATGACTAGGTTATCATAAGAAATAGTGAGAAGGATCCCAAGAAAAGCAGCAAAGATCTACAGAGAGATTTAGCTTCAACTGGAGTAAATGTTGATTCTTCAACTGTTCAGCGAAAGCTCCTTGAAGTTTGCTGTATTGCCAGAAAGCCGGTAAAGAAACAATTGTTAACTGCTGCTGTGAAGAAAAACGGCTGCAATGGGCACTCGATCATAAGGGATGGACGACAGATGATTGGAGAAAAGTTATATTTTCCGATGTTTCGCATTCTGAAGTACATGGGTTCAGATCAGTGGTAGTGAGACGGGGCAAAGGTGAACCTCTTCAAAATGAACACATTCAACAAGCGTCAAAGACCCTGAACGGCTTGTTATTGTTGAGGGAACAATGAACAGTGACAAATACAAAGCAATCCTGGCAACTCATCTGCTTCCCATTGTGAATAGAGACTTTCCTGATGGAGAAGGCATTTTCCAGCAGGATCTTGCACCATGTCACACTTCCAGAAAAAATGCTGACTAAATTAGCCTGGAAACTCTACTGACCTCAACACAATTCAGAATGATCTCGAAATTGTGGAGAGACTAATTGTTGCTGTTATTTGGACCTGGTACCAAGACGAAGAACTTGACAAAATGCTTTCAGAATTGTTCGATTCTATGCCAAAGCGTGTAGCAATGCTTATAAAAACAAAGGGCAGTTATATCTCTTATTAAATCAATTATCTGTCATATCATTACCTTGTATTATTCAAATAAACATTAATTTTCCTAATAAATGTCTTATTTTGTCACTGTTCCAATTAATATGCTGGCTGTGAGGTCGTCATTCTTCCTGCACATAAACACTAGAAATTTGTCATCACTGAGCATCTAGTTATTTTCATTTGCCCTTTGCAAAACTTTTGTTAAAATCAGTTTGTAGTTTTGTGCTTTCTACAAAATCAATTTTTATATTTTCTTTGGAATCCTCTGTAAAGGTTGATACGGATCTGTAGTGAGAGTTCTTAGTTCTTGTCTGTCTACTACGAGGATTATAAAGAGCAATGGTTCCTGGGGGCTCTGAACTTTTTATTTTTCTTGGAGTAGACTTTATTTTGTTTATTACTATTCCTTTTGGACTGGTTTTTATAAATTTTAATATATATTTCCCTACTTTTCCTGTTCTACCTATTGACATAATTTACAAGCTATTATTCCCTAGTCGCAGTGGTCAAATGCTTGGCACAAACCATGTACATTACTTCAGATTTTGTTTTCCTTCCAAGGCCTCCCTAATATTGTCATAATGATCTTATGATTATGATTGGCAGGATATTATGCTCTAATGTCATATTGACAGGGGATGTGCACCTCGTTTCGTCATAAAGTCACTAATTAGGTGTCTCTGAATCCTCTCAAAGATTTTTATGATGTGTATACTACTGGTCTGTAGTCTTATAGCTATTACTCTTCTGCCTTCTTTGTGAAGAGGCGCTATTTTTGTACTTCTTAAAGACCTCTGGGATTTCACTTAAATCTAAGCTTCTTCACCAGAGAACACCGAGCACTCTTGCTAATGGTGCTTTGCACTTCTTGATATGTAAAGCATTTCCAGGAAACACGACCAGGTGCTGAGTTGTGGGCGTGTTGACTATTTCCCCTACTAAATTTTAAGGATTTTTGGTAATGTCAGATATATAATTTGAAAGGTGGGATAAATTTACAAAAAGTATCTGGAGCTTCAACTTTCATGGCGTCGATAGGTCATTTTTGCTGTAATTTATGAATTTATGACAGAGAATATTAGCTTGGAATTTTCACAAGTGAAAAAGTAATTCATATCCTGTACAACAATTTACCTTCTTCATTTTATGTAGTTTTCTGATTTTGAACTCAATGTAAAATCTCCATTTAGGTTTTCTTAGTGGGACAAAATTTATATTAGCCTTGAGTGCCTGGTCTCTCAGTTTTTTCACGGATTATTTTGGGTTTATGATACTTAAGACAGTTTCCATTAAGTGTGTTATTAATAGTTCATTCTGTGATTGTTGAAGTTAAATTTACTAAACATCTCTTCACGTTTATTATTGTTTTGTTAAGTAAAAGGACACAAATGCAACTAATGTGACATTTTTATTGAGGCAACGTTTCGCTCTCCTTTTACTTAACATATTGTCGGTAATTCTACCAATTTTAATACTATTGTTTTCCATACCTTTATTTATATGGAATAAATAACAATAGAACGAGTAATTTTTTTTGTATTCATTTATGTTCTTCCGAGCTTTATCGAGGTTGTTATCTGAGTGATGAAGATCGTTTTCCTACGATAAAATGAAAGTGAATATAGGAAAGAGTAAGGTGATGAGGATAACAAAAAGATTAGGTGACGAAAGATTGGATATCAGATTGCTGGGAGAGAATATGGAGTAGGTGAATGTATTCAGATATCTAGGAGTGGACATGTCAGCAGATGGGTCTATGAAGAATGAGGTGAATCATATAATTGATGAGGGGGAAAAAGGTGAGTGGTGCACTTCGGAGTCTGTGGAGACAAAGAACTTTGTCCGTGGAAGTAAAGAGGGGAATGTATGAGAGTATAGTTATACCAACACGCTTATATGGGTGTGAAGCATGTGTGATGAATGTTGCAACGAGGAGAAGGCTGGAGGCAGTGGAGATGTCATGTCTGAGGTCAATGTGTGGTGTGAATATAATGCAGAGAATTCGTAGTTTGGAAATTAGGAGGAGGTGCGGGATTACCAGAACTATTATCCAGAGAGCTGAGGAGGGGGTTGTAGAGGTGGTTCGGACATGTAGAGAGAATGGAACGAAACAGAATGACTTCGAGAGTGCATAAATCTGTAGTGAAGGGAAGGCGGGGTAGGGGTCGGCCTAAGAAAGGTTGGAGGGAGGGGGTAAAGGTGTGCGAGGGGCTTGGACTTCCAGCAAGCATGCGTGAGCGTATTTGATAGGAGTGAATGGAGACAAATGGTTTTTAATACTTGACGTGCTGTTGGAGTGTGAGCAAAGTAACATTTATGAAGGGAAACCGGTAGGCCGGACTTGAGTCCTAGAGATGGGAAGTACAGTGTCTGCACTCTGAAGGAGGGGTGTTAATGTTGCAGTTTTATAACTGTAGTGTAAAGCACCCCTCTGGCAAAACAGTGATGGAGTGAATGATGATGAAAGTTTTTCTTTTTTTGGGCCACCCTGCCTTGGTGGGAATCGGCCGATGTGTTAATAAATGTAATTAATAAATTCCTTCCTCATTATTTGTAAAGCTCAGAACTTACGTATTTTAATTTCTAGTACTTTCCGTTATCTGTTGATTCAGTGTAAACCTCCAGCACGGTCTTACAGCAGTTCTTTGCTATGAACCTGGTGAACTAGAGTATTTCCCCAACATATTCTACCCTAATTCAATTTACATTTGGGATGTTAACTTAAATCTAAGGAAGATAATATTTGGTGGGGAATTTTCAAGATTCTCTAGGCAGCTGTTTATCTTTCTTATCTGTTCATCTGCTCTTGTTGACTGTGTCTTGAACACGAGGATAACCACCAGGTCTGAGTTCTCCGCTTTTATTCCAAGAACTTTTACAATATCATTTAATGGTTTCAACATTTCAGTGTAAACAAGTGAATATTTAACATGGAAGCCTTGTCCTCCTTGCAACTTATTTACTGTTATTGCATTGTCTTCTTTCTCCTCAGGTTACGTGCTGTTTACTTAGTGGTTTCTCCTCTTCCCCCCATTGAGTGCACGAGTTGCGGAGTGTCTTCACTCTTTGTGTTGCAGCACTCGTCTGCTGTCACTCTGGGACACTTGCTGGTATTTCTGTCTCAATATTTCTCTTGCTTTTGCTGAGAATTTGGATATTCTTTTTATATTGTTTGTGTTTATTCTTTTCCCAGTTTTTCGTCGTTTGTAAGAATCGGGTCGGTGCCTAAATTATTTTTCTGCTTTAAATGTGGTGGGAAGGTCTCACCTCTCAAATCAGTTTAAAGTGGAGTAGAGGATTTTAGGTGTGACAAGTTCTTGTCTGAAGATGGTTCTCGCGCTATGATGCTAAAACAGTGTAAATGAAAACATTTTCTTGTTTCTGCCACATGACAATGGACATAATTTTCGTTTAAATCTGGCCTCTGCCTATAGCTGTGAGCTGCTAGCATAGTGTGTCTTAGCTGTAAACTGGTCATTACATTGTCTATCTAGATTTATGATTTGTTTCTACCCTTCACCGTTCTATTTATAGTTCTGCAGTGTGTTGACACATGGCATTTTCCACTTTTCAAGGAGAGACACCTTAGCGATGTACTGGGCATTGTCTTGCCTAGTTCGTCAGATATTCATTGTGTATTATTCTGCAGTGAATAGTACTCACTGAAAGGATAATTAATATCTTTTGGAATGTGATGCTCAGATAAGATTATGAGACATGTGTTCAGTCCCTCTGCCTGGAGTTGATGTGTTCAGTCCCTCTGCCTGGAGTCGATGTGTTCAGTCCCTCTGCCTGGAGTTGATGTGTTCAGTCCCTCTGCCTGGAGTTGATGTGTTCAGTCCCTCTGCCTGGAGTTGATGTGTTCAGTCCCTCTGCCTGGAGTCGATGTGTTCAGTCCCTCTGCCTGGAGTCGATGTGTTCAGTCCCTCTGCCTGGAGTCGATGTGTTCAGTCCCTCTGCCTGGAGTCGATGTGTTCAGTCCCTTTGCCTAGAGTCGATGTGTTCAGTCCCTCTGCCTGGAGTCGATGTGTTCAGTCCCTCTGCCTAGAGTTGATGTGTTCAGTCCTTCTGCCTAGAGTTGATGTGTTCAGTCCCTCTGCCTAGAGTTAATGTGTTCAGTCCTTCTGCCTAGAGTCGATGTGTTCAGTCCCTCTGCCTAGAGTCGATGTGTTCAGTCCCTCTGCCTAGAGTTAATTTGTTCAGTCCTTCTGCCTAGAGTTGATGTGTTCAGTCCCTCTGCCTAGAGTTAATGTGTTCAGTCCTTCTGCCTAGAGTCGATGTGTTCAGTCCCTCAGCCTAGAGTAGATGTCTTCAGTCTGAACACACCGACTCCAGGCTGAGGGACTGATTACCTCATTCTCCTCATCGTTCACCGTTTTTCTCTGTATTGGACTGAAGAAGCCACTGGCTGGTGAAACTTTTCCTCATAAAACATTTCGAAATATTGCACCAGCGTCACATTCTTCAAGTGTAAGATTGTGCATTTTGGATGTAAAACTAGAAGCTGTTGCTTCATTTGGTGTTGCTTTGGAAATATCGTTGTCGAGGTGTATTATAATTTTCATGGTATTATAATTCCATGGGGAAGAGGAACTAGCGGAACCTCTGATTTTACTTTCACAGTTTTGAAAAATGATTATGTGAGCGGTGAGATTATAGAGGACCCCTTTTTAAAGTGGGTTCGAGACTATATCTGGTAGGATTGTTTAGAGTGCTAAGTGTGCAGAAGGAGAGGTAGTCTGCACACATTACGAGCTTTGTTTTATCCTTGGTGACCTAGAATAGATAATGAACGTACGGCCCTGGAAATGATTTGCACGGCAGTGCTTTGAACTACGCTAAAGTTGTGAAGGTTGGATGGTATCGTTGATGCGTATGTTCAACAGCAGAAGTCTTATTACGAATGTATGTAGTGTTAAATTGGTGAGGAATTTTGTGATGTTCTCCCCGAGGATGAATTAGTTCGGGCTTCGAGTGAGGGCTGTTGGAGGTATGAGATGGGATCTTCCCAGATGAGGAGTGGTGAATCATGGTACATTCCTTCGTATTTGTGT
Source organism: Cherax destructor (assembly GCA_009830355.1). Lineage (NCBI taxonomy): Eukaryota > Metazoa > Arthropoda > Malacostraca > Decapoda > Parastacidae > Cherax > Cherax destructor. Next base: position 16,635 of record WNWK01000372.1, on the reverse strand, counting down.
ACACTCAGATGTTTGACGGGCTGGTTTCCGGTGTTATAGTAAAGATTGAAAAGATGTTTTCTCTACACTGATTTACTGCCCCATTCGAGCAATCTATGGAATACAACTTCGGACAAACATTTTATCATCAAAAAAATCATTGGTGTGAATTGCCGTGAAAGATCCGAACATACTATTTGTATCTGTGAGAGGAGGAACATTATTCCTCATCCGTTATTATGCCTTGTATATTTACAAAGATAAAGGAGGTTATTCTATTTGTCTTGTTTTGTAAATTTGATTTTATTAGTGAATTATTGTTGGCGAATCCAGTAATGCTCGTAGAAGGGTTATGTTTAGTACAGCTGTTTCTGGCTAATGCAGCTCCAATATGCCTCATGTTTGTGAAATTTTGGGATTAGTATTTATTTTTTGTTTTGGTTTGAATATGTCTGGTTTTATTTTCTCAAATGACTTACACTCGTGGTATTGAAGATTGAGACACTTATGCAACATATTGGAATCTTTATTAAGGAAACGTTTCACCACATAGTGGCTTCATCAGCCCAATATAAAGCAGAGAGGGGTAAGGAGAGGAGGAGTTTGAGGTAATCAGTTTCTCATCCTGGAATCGATGTGTTCAGTTCTTCACTTTCTACAAGAGTGATGGACTGAACACATCGATTCCAAGCTGAGGGACTGATTACCTCAAACTCCTCCTCTCCTTACCCATCTCTGCTTTGTATTGGACTGATGCAGCCACTACGTGGCGAAACGTTTCCTTAATAATGATTCCAATATGTTGCATATGCGTCTCAATCTTCAACTTGTCGGTTTTCAAACCATTTATCACAATGTAAGTCAATATCCAGGGTCTAAATAACTAACCCGTACTCAGGCCGAACTCATTTTCTATAATTTCACCCACAGCAAAGTGAACCTGAATCTTTGGTCTCATAAATCACTTCAGTCATTTACGAAGACTCACAAATATTAAAGGAGGTATCCAGCATACAAGTTAAAATATTTCATGTCATTATCTAATGAGTAACATTTTACATGAAATAAATCAACGTAAATTGACTTAATCAGGTACAAACAATGGTCTCAGATAATGAACCACTCTTCTATGTGAAATGAACATTATTTAATTTTGTGCACGTTACAAGTAATACAGCAGAGAAGAATAGCAAGCTATGTTATAAAGCAGTACTCCGAAGATACAATGTTGTGAAAATAGCAACCAATACTATGGCACACGTGGGCAAGCAAGGAACAGCATCCTAGTCCATCAAACACTTAACAGTGGACATTCATACTTTCAAGTACCATAACAAAACACCAGTTACTTTGACTAGGCACCATAATTCCATAATTCCGACTGTAGCATGGCACAGGCACCATAACGATGAAATCTAGAGCAAAACTCTGGATAGCAAAAGTGTCAAGACCAGAGATTCAGAAAAAAACCCAGTTAAGTTCTAAATATGACCTTTATAAATCTACCTTCACAATAAATGATTAGAGATACATCTACCTCACCAACAAACAGTGAAGAGGGAGGTTGGACAAAAAATCTATAAGATCAGTGGTGAAAATGGCTGAGTAAAGCGAAAGTGTGCAGGGCTGTGTTTACCACTTGCGTCAGGCAAAAATCGAGGTTGAAACAAGCAAGAGAATCTTTACGCCAGGTGAAATGCGAGAGACATCTAAAGGTTTTTCCCTTAAAGTTACGTGAGTGAGAGAAACAAACAAATATTTGTCATAACATACGACAATTCTATCAGTTACATAACCAGTCAATAAAAATACACCCACTCATTCTGGCAAGGTCAAAATTGGGTGTAATCGAAAAAAAGACACTAGGTAACTCGGGTGATAATTCAAATTCTTTGTCCTCCTGCTCGACTGTTTATATAAGATTTATAGAATAACAAACGAGTAATGTCATTCTAGCTACTAACAACAATAAATGTGTTTTCAAAATACGAAACAACATACTAATGCAAATACATAATAATAATAATAATAATAATAATAATAATAATAATAATAATAATAATCGTAACAAGAATATTAATAAAATATTAAGTAAAGAAACGTATAAGGATTACATATACGAGACAAAAATTGTAATAAGTTTTGGAGAAATGTCAGCAAGTAACACTGTCCCACTTGTTTCTTTTTCATGTTTTTCATGTCTGCTTAGCGTCAGTTTTTCCTCCTTCTCACTTTTGCCTCCGCTTATCCCCTTGCTACAAAAAAAAAAAAAAACGATTATCGTTGAAAACATTAATTTCCTCTCACGTGAAACAATGGGCATTTTATGTCATCACATCGCTTGCTATTTTTCTCCGGTGAATTCCGACACAACTCTGGGTTATCAGAAACTACGCACTAGACCCAAGCGTCGCTTTCCTGTCCCTAGCATATTCCTGTTTTCTGGAGTGTTGATAAAAACATTTAAATCCACATTTCCATATTCCTCTAGCACTGTCATGTGTGTTCCAGGTTGGCACCAATTATGGCACTTTCTGCACGTTCATTAAGATGTTGAGGGAGGCTGTGTCTGGGAGAGAGCTGACGACTCTGGCTTTGGTTATCATCTACATTGTGAGATCTGAATTGCCCGTATAACTTTTATTTTGCAGAATATATGCACGAGGGGTCGAACAGATGCCAGAGTCAGCAGCGACATAGCCTCTCTGAAAATATTACTGCTATGCTGATAATGTAACAGGGGGCAGGAGCCGGCAGGATAGTTGCTCATTCATCTTCCCTCAGTTTAGTAACCAAATCAACACTGCTTTGCCTTACCCAGCAAGGTGTGAAGAATGATTAGAGAATGCGATGCCACTTTGCGGTCATCTGGTGTTATGGTGGCAGTGAAGATATACACTATACCTTCACTATACGTTTCTCGTTTCAAAGCTCATTTATTCTTTATTATCCATCATCAAGATGTTCATAAATTATTGCCATAATGCTAGAGAAGATACATGCAAAACCTGTCTTATTTCCTCAGAAGACTTGTATTCCTTATGTCCCACTTGTTTTTTTTTCCATGTTTCCATCAGTCATTGCTGCGTCATATATTGGGTGCCATAAATCCCTATTTGCCAATTATATTGAAAAATAACAATATTATTTTTTTTTATTCGTGAGTTTAGTCTCATTAGGTGCAAATTTGAAGTTTTACTGGAATAGTTAAAAATCATGCAATCGATTACTGGAGAATCTCTCTTCTGATCCGGTTTTAACCTTTATCAATGGTGTGGTTTCATTAAAACAAAGCTTGTCACAAACACTGAATTACATAAATTTAAATTTCCCAGTTTTGTTAAGTAGATTGTTTTAAATGTCATAACTATTGAATGCCTCTTCTCATCGGTTTCAAACTCTAAAAACTGACGTATCGTAATTGAAAGTAATTTTTTGGTATAATTTTGAGCCGTGTAGGTATCAATTTGCCATTTTTTTGCCAATTTTAATCAAATTGGAAGTTGTAAAAAATCAAAATAAAATATTGTTTACTCACAGGATTGCAGAGACTTTTAAATAAAATGAAAATCCAAGATTTTATGGTGTTTTTAAATTTAACGAGAAGACTTTTTTTATTTTCTGAATATTCTCAGCAACATTTTCGTTCGGTTTCTCAAAAAATTTTGTTTGTTACACGAGAACGCCTTACTCGATAGGATTAAACTTTTCAACGTTTCTGTACTGTATCCTGGGCAAGATTCATGAGCCTGTTTACATGCGTGAGTGACCTATGTACAGTGTTACATAGGTCACTATGTACAGTGTTACATAGGTCATTCCTAAATTCAGTTTCCGACAGGTGAAGATAGGCTCCTCTGATCGCCTGCAGAATATCAACACTGGTGTATCCTACTTAGTAGAAGATTCACATATTTAGTGAAGTAGGGTCCTGAAGAAGCCACTCGTGGTGAAACGTTTACTCTAATAAATATTTTGAACTGTCCATAGGTATCTTTTTCCACATGATGACATTTTACCACTTTTAATCTCGAAATTGTATAGAATGATTATATGCTATTGCATCATTTAGCCTGAATCTGGTGAAGGGATCTTGATCCAAGGAACTGGGTTTATCTCCCCCTTGCTTTGTTAAAATTTGACTGCTTCCCATTGTACTGATGCTATATAACATTTATGGGTTGAGCATTTTCCTTTTGATTAATAAAATTGTGATTGGCATCAATCTTCAGTGGCAGATGTATTGTATGAACTGGATGGAATGCTTCATGTTGGATTCTCTGCCACAACCTTAAAATGCTTCTACTGGTCCTCTTCAAACTTTTACTGCTGGTGTGGTTCCTTGAGAGGAAACAAGCTCTTGAAGTTAGGATGTGTAAGTTTTCATATGCCAATTTTATTAATCAAATTGTGAAAATAACTGGTGAATCTTTCTTATGATAAGAAATATGTCACAGTGTTTGACTTAATTTCATTATTCTAAGTTGAATCCTCTCTTGCGACATTCGTTAGAGGAGTAACGAATGTAGCATTCGTTACAGGAGCATAAAGGAACATAAAAAGAACATTTAGGTGACCTTTGTCAAGCCTAACGTTGGATATGACTGATTTTTGCTTGCGAAGTTTCCAGTTTGCTTTCACAGTATATTGTTTGGAAAATAAAATTAGGCATCGTCACTACAATATTCAGCAAAGTGAACCTGGAAAGGTAATTTATTCCAACAATCCACTCATAGTAATAGTTCACTAGGGCTAAAATTTGAAGACCATCTGAAAACTCGTTATGAAGTTAATAGAAGAAGTTAATTGAAAACAAGAAAATTGTACCTAACAATATGACCGACTCCAGAAAAAAAACATACGAAAATGTAGTATTTAAAGGACTTACTAAATTTGTAAAATTTAAACAAGCCAATATTTCCCAGTTTTCCTTTTGCAGTTATATTCTACTTAAAAAAAATCTCTATAATTTCTTAAGAAAAATATCTTCTTTTTTTTCAAAAGGTCCAGTGGGTAAAAAATCTATAAAATTAGAAAATTGGTCCCCACACAGAAAAAAATTCAAAACAAAGCACTTCTGTTTGAAGTACACAAGCGTTTAGCGTTTGAAGCCGATCATTAAAGGCATTCTCTAGTTATTACTTTGAAACCAATTTATTCAATACAATTGATAATTCAAACGTTATACAGCTCAAAGTGAAACCTAGCATTCTTTTAATAAAACCCACCAACAATGAAAGATTTAAACCTATCAGAAAAGGCATTCTCCAGAAATTCTGCATTCAGTGTAACGTCAATCAAATTTCGAAATTTCACATTCACAGATTAAACATTCATTAAATTCATGAACGTTAATATTTAAAAGCCAATCAGAAGAGGCCTTTATTAGTTATTAAATGGTTTGCGTTTCTCTGAACCTTGCATTTGAGAAAAAAAACATTGAAAATTTGACTCTGATCTAACGAGGCATTCTCCACTTATTGCATGGAATCAAATGATTTTTTTTTCCACCTAGGTTAGTATACTGACGAACCATACTACGGGTGGGGTTCGAACCCGCGGTCAGAGAGTCTCAAAACTCCAGACTGTCGCGTAAGCCACTGGTTTGTTTGAAATCGTGTCATTACGATTTCGTGAGTTATATTGACGAATTTACAGCATACCTACTAAATTTACTTACTGGGTACTATCCTGTCCGTAAGCTCCATCAACCATTAATTGAATCAGCTTAAAATAGGTGTGCTCACATATACCAAACATGATTTAACGGAAAGCAAAATTTCCTACTATTTTATCCACGAAATTGGAAAATATGCACCAAAATATTTTAGTTTTACCCTCCGCCGTATATCCAGGATTACATGAGTATCTTGGTGTTCTTGTGGGTTTCATCTCAGAAGCTTATGTTGGGATTATATGTCGAGTTTAAGCTTATGTTGGGATTATATGTCGAGTTTAAGCTTATGTTGGGATTATATGTCGAGTTTAAGCTTGTGTTGGGATTATATGTCGAGTTCATATGTCATAATTCCTTTCTGTTCAAAACTTGACTCAAGATAATTCTATATTGCTGGCTATCTGTGCATTCTCACATTCGGAACACATGTGTATTGCGCTACCAAATATTGTAATTGGGACTTTGTTTTGGTTTTAAGACGTCTCTGTGTCCACCTTAGAGTGTTAATGCTGTACAGTGTTTACTCTCGTATTCAAGGTGTTGACTACGATGTCACAACATTGTGTCTATCTAAGATAGGATTCATAGGGTGTCGTGGATATTTAGGTCCTGCGAAGTTGTATATTGCATATAAACAATACAAGTATAAGTTCCCAGAATGTGCATAGTGTGTAAAAAGTATTCACACAATCACTGTAGCTAGTAAATACACATTACTGTCTATGTGTTTGAGAAGTGAGGGAGAACACTAAGATTTTGATCACTAATAAGCAATATTAAATATTTTTTAAGTAGGTAAAAATATATTACCTAGTGTAATAAAACACTTAAGTAAAGTGTTTTTCATTAATGTTTTCACTTTCCCAAAGAGTTATTGAGGGTTTACCACCCGTGGTGGTAAAACATTATTGTATAAACACTAAAGATTACTGTTGAAAGACTCTTATTACGGCCTTCATACAGAACTGTCATTATGATAAGATTGTGGAATCCATTGTAGTGTCACAAGTATAAATAAGTCATACACCTGAATACGCCGAAGCTCACATAAATTTGACCTGATTGCCATACACCAGCATTGAAAATTACAAATACGATCTGATGAAGCCTTTTTTGGGTGTTATGAACGAAATGAAAAGCAAAACATTGTAGGAAAAAAAGGAATTAGGGTATCCACTCACAAGTTACCTTTTGGGGATACCAAATTAAAACTTTATGTGATATAAAAGTATTCGAAGAAATTAGTTAAGCAAGAAAAATACTGTGTAGAGAACCTTAGATTCCTTCTGCCTGAACAGCAGGGCGGGAGGCTGGAGGGTCTGGCTCGCTCTTCCTCGCTGCCCGGAGAGAAGATTGACAAAATCCACGGAGTTTACTACCTAAATTTCACTCGTTACTTAGTCCGTTTATTTTTTTTTTTTTTTTTTTTTTAGGTTTACGGAGTGTATTATCAAAGTTGTTGTTTTTAGCGCTCTATAAAATTTTGGATGCACTATTTCCATCGCTTGTACACAATATCGCAGTATGTGATGTCGTTTTATAAGAGGATTTACTGCATTAATAAATATTATATATATATATATATATATATATATATATATATATATATATATATATATATATATATATATATATATATATATATATATATATATATATATATAGGAGCGATTGGTGGAATGATAATGTAAAGAGAGTAGTAAGGGAGAAAAAGTTAGCATATGAGAGGTTTTTACAAAGTAGAAGTGATGCAAGGAGGGAAGAGTATATGGAGAGAAAAAGAGAGGTTAAGAGAGTGGTGAAGCAATGTAAGAAGAAAGCAAATGAGAGAGTGGGTGAGATGTTATCAGCAAATTTTGTTGAAAATAAGAAAAAGTTTTGGAGTGAGATTAATAAGTTGAGGAAGCCTAGGGAACAAATGGATTTGACAGTTAAAAATAGGAGAGGAGAGTTATTAAATGGAGAGTTAAAGGTATAGGGAATATGGAGGGAATATTTTGAGGAGTTGTTAAATGTTGATGAAGACAGGGAAGCTGTGATTTCGTGTATAGGGCAAGGAGGAATAACATCTTGTAGGAGTGTGGAAGAGCCAGTTGTGAGTGTGGGGAAGTTCGTGAGGCAGTGGGTAGAATGAAAGGGGTAAGGCAGCTGGGATTGATGGGATAAAGATAGAAATGTTAAAAGCAGGTGGGGATATAGTTTTGGAGTGGTTGGTGCTATTATTTAATAAATGTATGGAAGAGGGTAAGGTACCTAGGGATTGGCAGAGAACGTGTATTGTTCCTTTGTATAAAGGCAAAGGGGACAAAAGAGAGTGCAAAAATTATAGGGAAATAAGTCTGTTGAGTGTACCTGGTAAATTGTATGGTAGAGTTATTATTGAAAGAATTAAGAGTAAGACAGAAAGCAGGATAGCAGATGAACAAGGGGGCTTTAGGAAAGGTAGGGGGGTTTGTAGACCAAGTGTGTACAGTGAAACATATAGGTGAACAGTATTTGGATAAGGGTAAAGATGTTTTTGTGGCATTTATGGATTTGGAAAAGGCGTATGATAGGGTGGATAGGGGGGCAATGTGGCAGATGTTGCAGGTGTATGGAATAGGAGGTAGGTTACTGAAAGCAGTGAAGAGTTTTTATGAGGATAGTGAGGCTCAGGTTAGAGTGTGTAGGAGGGAATGGGACTATTTCCCAGTAAAAGTGGGCCTTAGACAAGGATGTGTGATGTCACCGTGGTTGTTCAATATATTTATAGATGGGGTTGTAAGAGAAGTGAATGCGAGGGTCTTGGCAAGAGGTGTGGGGCTAAAAGATAAAGAAGCAAATACAAAGTGGGAGTTGTTACAGTTGCTTTTTGCTGATGACACTGTGCTTTTGGGAGATTTTGAAGAGAAGTTGCAGAGGTTGGTGGATGAATTTGGTAGGGTGTGTAAAAGAAGAAAATTGAAAGTGAATATAGGAAAGAGTAAGGTGATGAGGATAACAAAAAGAATAGGTGACGAAAGATTGGATATCAGATTGGAGTTAGAGAGTATGGAGGAGGTGAATGTATTCAGATATTTGGGAGTGGACATGTCAGCAGATGGGTTTATGAAGGATGAGGTGAATCATAGAATTGATGAGGGGAAAAGGGTGAGTGGAGCACTTCGGAGTCTGTGGAGACAAAGAACTTTGTCCATGGAAGTAAAGAGGGAAATGTATGAGAGTATAGTTATACCAACACTCTTATGTGGGTGTGAAGCATGGGTGATGAATGTTGCAACGAGGAGAAGGCTGGAGGCAGTGGAGATGTCGTGTCTGAGGTCAATGTGTGGTGTGAATATAATGCAGAGAATTCGTAGTTTGGAAATTAGGAGGAGGTGCGGGATTACCAAAACTATTATCCAGAGAGCTGAGGAGGGGTTGTTGAGGTGGTTTGGACATGTAGAGAGAATGGAACGAGACAGAGTGACTTCGAGAGTGTATAAATCTGTAGTGGAGGGAAGGCGGGGTAGGGGTCGGCCTAGGAAAGGTTGGAGGGAGGGGGTAAAGGAAGTTTTGTGTGCGAGGGGCTTGGACTTCCAGCAAGCATATGTGAGCGTATTTGATAGGAGTGAATGGAGACAAATGGTTTTTAATACTTGACGTGCTGTTGGAGTGTTAGCAAAGTAACATTTATGAAGGGATTCAGGGAAACCGGCAGGCCGGACTTGAGTTCTGGAGATGGGAAGTACAGTGCCGGCACTCTGAAGGAGGGGTGTTAATGTTGCAGTTTTATAACTGTAGTGTAAAGCACCCCTTTGGCAAGACAGTGATGGAGGGAATGATGATGAAAGTTTTTCTTTTTCGGGCCACCCTGCCTTGGTGGGAATCGGCCGATGTGTTAATAAAATATATATATATTTATATATATATATATATATATATATATATATATATATATATGTCGTGCCGATTAGGTAAAACTTGCGATTTTGGCTTAAATAGCAACGGTCTTCTTGCCATATAAGACAAGTGAAAATTTGTGAATGCAATAATTTCGCCAAAATCATTCTGAACATAACGAAAATAATATATTTCATTGTGTTTGTTTATTATTAAATTAATGTTAACGTATCTAAAATATATTTAGTTGGGTTAGGCTAAATTAAATTAAGCTTGTTGTAATAAGGTTAGGTAGGTTTTCAAAGTTTCTCTTTGTACAAAATTATAAATTCTTACATTAACATAAATGAAAAAAAATATATCTTTAAATGTATAAGAGAAAATTTTAGAAAGGACTTAATTTTAGATGAGTTCTTGCTAATTGACCAGTTTTACCTAATCGGCACGACATATATATATATATATATATATATATATATATATATATATATATATATATATATATATATAGTATAATATATATAATCAGGTAGTAGGTATACAGCACCGCCAGGAGGTAACTGACCATCCTGCTAATGAGTGTAAAACGAAAGCCTGTAATTGTTACAATGATAGGATTGCTGGTATTTTTTTTCTGTCTCATAAACATGCAAGATTTCAGGTATTCTTGTTACTTCTACTTACACTTAGGTCACACTACACATTCATGTACAAGCATATATATACACACCCCTCTGGGTTTTCTTCTATTTTCTTACTAGTTCTTGTTCTTATTTCCTCTTATCTCCATGGGGAAGTGGAACAGAATTCTTCCTCCGTAAGCCATGCGTGTCGTAAGAGGCGACTAAAATGCCGGGAGCAAGGGGCTAGTAACCCCTTCTCCTGTATATATTACTAAATGTAAAAGGAGACACTTTCGTTTTTCCTTTTGGGCCACCCTGCCACGGTGGGAAAAGGCCGACGTGTTGAATGAAAGAAAAGATATATATATATATATATATATATATATATATATATATATATATATATATATATATATATATATATAGAGAGAGAGAGAGAGAGAGAGAGATATGTCGTGCCGAATAGGCAAAATTGGTCAATTAGCAAAAACTCATTTATAATTAAGTCCTTAAAATTTTCTCTTATACGTTTAATGAAATATTTTTTTTTTAATTTATGTTAATGTAAAAATTAATAATTTTGTATCAAAAGAACCTTAGAAAACTTACCTAACCTAATTATAATAAGCTCAACTTAATTTAGCCTAATACAACTAAATATATTTTAGATAAGTTTACACTAATTTAATAATAAACAAACACAATGAGATATTTTTTTTTTCGACAGGTTCAGAATGATGTTTGCGAAATTATTGAATACACAAATTTTCACTTGCCTTATTCGGCAAGAAGAGCGTTGCTATTTAAGCCGCCAAAACAGCAAGTTTTATATATATATATATATATATATATATATATATATATATATATATATATATATATATATATATATATATATGTCGTGCGTAATAGGTAAAACTGGTCAATTAGCAAGAACTCATCTAAAATTAAGTCCTTTCTAAAATTTTCTCTTATACATTTAAAGATATATATATTTTCATTTATGTTAATGTAAAATTTATAATTTTGTACCAAAAGAAACTTAGAAAACTTACCTAACCTTATTATAACAAACGCAATTTAATTAGGCCTTACCCAACTAAATATATTTTAGATACGTTTACAATAATTTAATAATAAACAAACACAATGAAATATATTTTTTTTCGTTAGGTTCAGAATGATTTTTGCGAAATTATTGCATACACAAATTTTCGCTTGTCTTATATGGCAAGAAGAGCGTTGCTATTTAAGCCAAAATCGCAAATTTTACCTAATCGGCACGACATATAATATATATATATATATATATATATATATATATATATATATATATATATATATATATATATATATATATATATATATATATATATATAGTATAAGTCCTTTATTAATAGACAGAATACATTGACAGAAAACACAAACATGAACATGATTACATTGGTACAATATATCAAAGATAATGATTCTCTTCTAGCTCCTCCGAAGCCAGACGCGAATCCAGTATGCAACATGCATTTTCCCTCTGGATGGCCACGCCAGTGGCCAGTGCCCTTGGGTACCTGGTGGTGTCGATGAGTCTGGAACCCAGTTTTTTAAGGAAACGTGTTGCATTTTTTCCCCATGATCCCAAGGTCTCTGATCCCACTGGGACAAATTGATACTGTTGGCTTATGTCCCTATACTTGCCGATCTTGTACTCCTCCCTGTGGTCAGCAGCTCCTCCCTGTCGCCCAACACTGTGATGGATGTAGGTGTCAGCCAGTGTCGACATACAGGTATAATCCCATGCTAAGAGCTTGCCATTCTTCCAAGGATAGATGGTGATCTTGTTGGGGCGGTTTGCTGGATTGTTGGTATTGTTGGCTGCTAGTGATCGAGGCTCTCTCTCAGCTGGGCATCCAGCTGTAGCAAGAGTTCTCTTTATGATGTCGTTGATTTCTTCATTGTGTCTTGCATGCCAACCCTTGGTTTTGAACAGTTAAGACCATGTAGACCATATTGGTCGGCTTGCGCATCGCCGCAAATACACGTACATTCCGTGTGAATTGGGGCAGCAAGGCGCAGAGCCACTGCAATACAGAGGGCCTTAGGGTCGAGGCGTGTTCCCATGGCCGAAATGGGAACTGTTTGGAGGAAGTCCCCAGAGTGAAGTGCACTCACAGCTAAGAGACGGGCGGTCTCCCTGTCTGATGTTACAGCTCTAAGCATGTTGACAAGTATCTTTTCAGTGATGGGGCCATCCCAGCTTGACTGTTTGTAGGCTAGTTCTGCACTAGGTTTTGGTGTTGGAGCAGCAAGAGTCTCCCATTCGGTGATAGCACAGGTTTAGCTAGGGTCCTGTATTCCTGCTGAATCACTGAGGTTGTCTGGAAGAATTTGTTTTATTAGCTCATTTGATACTATGGAAGAGGATAAGAAAGCTGGTAGGGCAATCTGGGAGGATTTACGTACTCCCAGCCCCCCAAGCCTGACTGGAAGTGAGGCTTGCAACCACAGTCCATCTTCGAGGGAAAGATTCAATACACTCTCTAGAATTTTCTTGAGGAGATATTCATATTCCTGGAGTTTCGGACTGCTGAAGGCTGGGGAACATCTCAGGAAGTAAGTTTTGGGATTGACAGGCACCTGGTGAGTAGGTAGAAAGCATCATGTGTATCGATGTCTTTCATCCTGCCTTCCAATGTCCTGAGATCTGAGATTTTTTTTTCAGCACCAGATCGATGGCACTGGGTCCAAGAGGAGCACCAAGGAGAATGCTATTGGCTGGATCAATGGATCGTGCCCCTGGTAAAACAGCACTAATGTTCTGGATCATCTGTCGATTGGTAGAAACTATTTCAAATTTGGTGGGGTTTAAAGATGGGCCCAGGCTCTCTCCCATGTCTTTAATTTTTCAGATGTCCCCTAGGAGAGATTCTGTAGTGCCAGCTAGGGTGCCATCATCCAAAAACCAGATATTGAGCTCACTGGACAGCGCTTCTGTGACTTCCTTGATGACTAGACAGAATAGAAAGGGGGCGAGAGGGTCCCTCTGTTGCACACCCTCACACTAGTCAATTTCATGGTCCCCAAACAATAGTTTAGAAGTCACACTATAACACGATTCTATGAAGGGATAGAGGGAAGGGAAGTGTCTAAAAACTGCTTGGAGAGCAGCATCCCTTCTGACTGAGTTGAAAGCATTGGCAAAGTCCAATTTGATCAAGGCTTTTTCATTGGACATGTTGTTGATGTATACTCGTGCTGCATGGGCAGCTGCTTCACAGCCTTGTTGAACACCAAAACCGAGCTGAGTTGGTTTCAACATTGATGCAGCATCTTGACTCACCATTCGTACTGCAGCCTTGGCGACTAGGCGCCGAAGGGTGTTACCCACTGCAATGGGCCTGATTCCTCCATCCTTTTTCCGGAGGGCACACAGTGAGGCACCAAAGAAAAGGGGACTAATGGCCTCTGGGACACTGTCAGCCAGGCACACATTGGAACAGCAGCCTCTCTGAAACCTCACCAAGTGCTGGATTGAGCATTTGTTTTAAGTGTTGTGGCCTTAAACCGGTGAAACCTCCTGCTGAGCCCTGTAGAAATGACATAGCAGCTTTATACACATCAGCGTCCTGTAAGGTTAAATGGTCTTCACCTGTTGCAATGTCATGGGGGTCAATGTTGGTACTGGGAGCCCTGGGTGGACGTTTGTCCTTCAGGGCTTGTGCTGTAATGACATCCTTATATATATATATATATATATATATATATATATATATATATATATATATATATATATATATATATATATATATATATATATCAGTGCACGGACATTACAATTCAAATACCCTTCGAAATGCAATATCCTCTCCCCTCCTTCAGAGTGCAGACACTGTACTCTCCCCTCTTTCAGAGTGCAGGCAATGTACTCTCAACTCCTGGACTAATGTCTGGCTAACAGGTTTTCTTCATTCCCTTCATGCTACCTTCCTTTCACTCCAACAGCAGGTTAAATTCTCTTTCCTCCACTCTACTTGATGTAATATGCTTCCTCATACCTACTGGATGTTTCTGAAATTCATGGGACAATCCCTGCTCCACTGTCCTTCCACTCCCAGAGTTTTGCACCATCTTGATCCTGTCTTGCTCAGTTATCTCTAAACGCCCGAACTAGTTCATAACCCCTATGATGAGTATCAGTACTGCATTATCCATCACTGTGATGGGTATCAGCACTGCATGTTTCATCACTATGATGAGTATTAGCACTGCATGTTTCATCACTGTGATGAGTATTAGCACTGCATGTTTCATCACTGTGATGAGTATCAGCACTGCATGTTTCATCACTGTGATGATTATCAGCACTGCATGTTTCATCACTGTGATGAGTATCAGCACTGCATGTTTCATCACTGTGATGAGTATCAGCACTGCATGTTTCATCACTGTGATGAGTATCAGCACTGCATGTTCCATCACTGTAATGAGTATCAACACTGCATGCACAATTACTGTGATGAGTATCAGCACTGCATGTTTCATCACTGTGATGAGTATCAGTACTGCATGTTCCATCACTGTAATGAGTATCAGCACTGCATGTTCCATCACTCTAATGAGTATCAGCACTGCATGTTCCATCACTGTAATGAGTATCAGCACTGCATGTTCCATCACTCTAATGAGTATCAGCACTGCATGTTCCATCACTCTAATGAGTATCAGCACTGCATGCACAATCACTGTGATGAGTATCAGCACTGCATGCTTCATCACTCTGATTGGGAGGAATACCTATTGCTCCACCACTGTGATGGAGATCAATACCTCTTTCTCCAGCACTCTGATGAAGATCAATACCTCTTTCTCCAGCACTCTGATGAAGATCAATACCTCTTTCTCCAGCACTCTGATAGAGATCAATACCTCTTACTCCAGCACTCTGATTGAAATCATTACCTCTTGCTCTAGCACTCTGACGGACATTAATACCTCTTGCTCCAGCATTGATGGACATCAATACCTCTTTCTCCAGCACTCTGATAGAGATCAATACCTCTTGCTCCAGCACTCTGATAGAGATCAATACCTCTTTCTCCAGCACTCTGATAGAGATCAATACCTCTTGCTCCAGCACTCTGATAGAGATCAATACCTCTTGCTCCAGCACTCTGATAGAGATCAATACATCTTGCATAGCGCAGCAGCTATGCAATTTCCACTACTGAAACCTGGCTCTCACTCGTCCTCACATCAGAGGAAATCTAAAGGGGAAATTTTTGACTGTGTGAGTTTGTGAAGTGCATAAAATTTTGTCATTTTTATTATATACGTACAAGACTAAACTGTTTTAAAGGTATATAATCCATAACAGTTTTTTAAAGTGTGTGGCCCTTTGCAGTCTTCATATTATGTGACCCTTGCCATTCTTGAAGGTATGCGGTCCATTCAAGTCTTCAAGGTACGTGGCCCATTCAAGTCTTCAAGGTATGCGGTCATTGCCAGTCGTTAGGATGACATCCATGTTAGGCTTCAAGGTAAGTCATCCATGTCAGTCTTCAAGGTAAGTCATCCATGTCAGTCTTCAAGGTAAGTCATCCATGTCAGTCTTCAAGGTAAGTCATCCATGTCAGTCTTCAAGGTAAGTCATCCATGTCAGTCTTCAAGGTATCTAGCAGCTTTCTATCTTGAAGGTATGTGGTCAATGCTTGTCTTCACTGTATGGGGTCTTTGCCACTCTTTAAAATGACGGATCTAACGGTATGTGGCAAATGTCAGTCTTGAAAGAATATAGTCCCTGCCAGTCTTTAAGGTATGTAGTCCATGCTAGTCATGAAGATATGTGGCCCATGACAGTCATGAAGATATGTGGTCTATGGCAGTCATGAAGATATGTAGTCTATAACAGTCATGAAAGTATGTGGTTCATGACATCCATTCTTGAAAATATATTGTCCACATCCAACACCAATTCATGTTATTTGGTTCCAATATTCCTCCATCCTAAACCCTCAAGGAATCTTTCCCTCTCGACTTAGCAATATCAACATTAAAATTTAAGACACTTGACAGAGTTAATGTAACCTCGTTCTTCAACCAATGTCATTTTTTTTTGGGAACTTCAACCACGCAAACCTAGACCTAACTCTACCCACGCAAGCTTAACCTATTTTCTTTGAAGAGAACCTATGTAGGTAGACATTCGGCATGGCAATGGGGTCCCCACTGAATGCAGTCTTGACCAACATTCACTTCGAGTACCTAGAGAGGCTTGTTTAATGATATTATTCCCTTGTTATTTCTCCCGGGTCAGAGAAGTTGTCGATGTCTTAGTCATCGCAACCAGATATTTCGGACTAAGTGACTTCAAATACCAACTCCAAGTTGAGTCCTCAATTCAGTTCACTTTAGAAAAAGAAAAGGGAGATTCTCTACCCTTTATTGGACGTTATTCTCATCAAGAGTGGAGATTGCTTTATATTCATTGTTTATAAAAATCCT